>MVGT01002627.1:20215-30309 GCA_002174775.1 Macleaya cordata | reverse complement strand
CACACTCTTTGGAGGTCCTATAAAATGATGATAGGAACTGAAACCACAAAATTTGGACCCCAGAATTACCCAGAATTGCAGTTCAGAGGTTTCGGTCCACGTTGTACAAGCGATTTTTGGGCAAAAATTCAAACTCCTCCTGGTGGTACTAAATTTTGCACACTCTTTAGAGGTCCTATAAAATGATAATAGGAACTGAAACCACAAAGTTTGGACCCCAGAATTTCCCAGAATTGCAGTTCAGAAGTTTCGGTCCACGTTGTACAAGCGATTTTTGGGCAAAAATTAAAACTCCTCGGAATGGCACCAAATTTTGCACACTCTTTAGAGGTCCTATAAAATGATGATAGAACTTGAAACCATGAAGTTTGGACCCCAGAATTGCCTTGAATCGCAGTTCAAAGGTTTCGGTCCACGTTGTACAAGCCATTTTTGGGCAAAAAGTCAAACTCCTCGGAATCGCACCAAATTTTGCACACTCTTTGGACGTCCTATAAAATGATGATAGGAACTGAAACCACGAAGCTTGGATCCCCGAGTTGCTCAGAATCGCCGTTCAAAGGTTTCGGTCCACGTTGTACAAGTCATTTTTGGGCAAAAATTCAAACGCCTCAGAATCACACCAAATTTTGCACACTCTTTGCAGGTCCTATAAAATGTTGATAGGATTTGAAACCACGAAGTTTGGACCTCAAAATTGCTTAGAATCGCCGTTCAGAGGTTTTGTTCCACATTGTACAAGCAATTTTTGGGCAAAAATTCGAAATCTTCGGAATCGCATAAAATTTTTCACTCTTTGGAGGTCCTATAAAATGATGATAGGAATTGAAACCACAAAATTTGGACCCCAGAATTACCCAGAATTGCAAATCAGAGGTTTCAGTCGACGTTGTACAAGCGATTTTTGGGCAAAAATTCAAACTCCTCCTGGTGGCACTAAATTTTGCACACTCTTTAGAGGTCCTATAAAATGATAATAGGAACTGAAACCACAAAGTTTGGACCCCAGAATTGACCAGAATTGCAGTTTAGAGGTTTCGGTCCACGTTGTACAAACGATTTTTGGGCAAAAATTCAAACTCCTCGGAATGGCACCAAAATTTGCACACTATTTAGAGGTCCTATAAAATGATGATAGAAACTGAAACCACGATGTTTGGACCCCAGAATTGCAGTTCAGAGGTTTCGGTCCACGTTGTACAAGCCATTTTTGGGCAAAAAGTCAAACTCCTCGGAATCGCACCAAATTTTGCACACTCTTTGGAGGTCCTATAAAATGATGATAGGAACTGAAACCACGAAGCTTGGACACCCGAGTTGCTCAGAATCGCCTTTCAAAGGTTCCGGTCCACGTTGTACAAGCCATTTTTGGGCAAAAATTCGAAATCCTCGGACTCGCACCAAATTTTGCACACTCTTTGGAGGTCCTATAAAATGATGATAGGAACTAAACCACGAAGTTTGGACCACAGAATTGCTCAGAATCGCAGGTCAAAGGTTTCGGTTCACGTTGTACAAGCCATTTTTGGGCAACAATTCGAAATCCTCGGAATCCCACCACATTTTTCACACTCTTTGGAGGTCCTATAAAATGATGATAGGAATTGAAACCACAAAATTTGGACCCCAGAATTACCCAGAATTGCAAATCAAAGGTTTCAGTCGACGTTGTACAAGCGATTTTTGGGCAAAAATTCAAACTCCTCCTGGTGGCACTAAATTTTGCACACTCTTTAGAGGTCCTTTAAAATGATAATAGGAACCGAAACCACAAAGTTTGGACCCCAGAATTGCCCAGAATTGCAGTTTAGAGGTTTCGGTCCACGTTGTACAAGCGATTTTTGGGCAAAAATTCAAACTCTTCGGAATGGCACCAAATTTTGCACACTATTTAGAGGTCCTATAAAATGATGATAGAAACTGAAACCATGAAGCTTGGACCCCAGAATTGCAGTTCAGAGGTTTCGGTCCACGTTGTACAAGCCATTTTTGGGCAAAAAGTCAAACTCCTCGGAATCGCACTAAATTTTGCACACTCTTTGGAGGTCCTATAAAATGATGATAGGAACTGAAACCACGAAGCTTGGACACCCGAGTTGCTCAGAATCGCCTTTCAAAGGTTCCGGTCCACGTTGTACAAGCCATTTTTGGGCAAAAATTCGAAATCCTCGGACTCGCACCAAATTTTGCACACTCTTTGGAGGTCCTATAAAATGATGATAGGAACTAAACCACGAAGTTTGGACCACAGAATTGCTCAGAATCGCAGGTCAAAGGTTTCGGTTCACGTTGTACAAGCCATTTTTGGGCAACAATTCGAAATCCTCGGAATCCCACCACATTTTTCACACTCTTTGGAGGTCCTATAAAATGATGATAGGAATTGAAACCACAAAATTTGGACCCCAGAATTACCCAGAATTGCAAATCAAAGGTTTCAGTCGACGTTGTACAAGCGATTTTTGGGCAAAAATTCAAACTCCTCCTGGTGGCACTAAATTTTGCACACTCTTTAGAGGTCCTTTAAAATGATAATAGGAACCGAAACCACAAAGTTTGGACCCCAGAATTGCCCAGAATTGCAGTTTAGAGGTTTCGGTCCACGTTGTACAAGCGATTTTTGGGCAAAAATTCAAACTCCTCGGAATGGCACCAAATTTTGCACACTATTTAGAGGTCCTATAAAATGATGATAGAAACTGAAACCACGAAGTTTGGACCCCAGAATTGCAGTTCAGAGGTTTCGGTCCACGTTGTACAAGCCATTTTTGGGCAAAAAGTCAAACTCCTCGGAATCGCACCAAATTTTGCACACTCTTTGGAGGTCCTATAAAATGATGATAGGAACTGAAACCACGAAGCTTGGACCCCCGAGTTGCTCAGAATCGCCTTTCAAAGGTTCCGGTCCACGTTGTACAAGCCATTTTTGGGCAAAAATTCGAAATCCTCGGACTCGCACCAAATTTTGCACACTCTTTGGAGGTCCTATAAAATGATGATAGGAACTAAACCACGAAGTTTGGACCACAGAATTGCTCAGAATCGCAGGTCAAAGGTTTCGGTTCACGTTGTACAAGCCATTTTTGGGCAACAATTCGAAATCCTCGGAATCCCACCACATTTTTCACACTCTTTGGAGGTCCTATAAAATGATGATAGGAATTGAAACCACAAAATTTGGACCCCAGAATTACCCAGAATTGCAAATCAAAGGTTTCAGTCGACGTTGTACAAGCGATTTTTGGGCAAAAATTCAAACTCCTCCTGGTGGCACTAAATTTTGCACACTCTTTAGAGGTCCTTTAAAATGATAATAGGAACCGAAACCACAAAGTTTGGACCCCAGAATTGCCCAGAATTGCAGTTTAGAGGTTTCGGTCCACGTTGTACAAGCGATTTTTGGGCAAAAATTCAAACTCCTCGGAATGGCACCAAATTTTGCACACTATTTAGAGGTCCTATAAAATGATGATAGAAACTGAAACCACGAAGTTTGGACCCCAGAATTGCAGTTCAGAGGTTTCGGTCCACGTTGTACAAGCCATTTTTGGGCAAAAAGTCAAACTCCTCGGAATCGCACCAAATTTTGCACACTCTTTGGAGGTCCTATAAAATGATGATAGGAACTGAAACCACGAAGCTTGGACCCCCGAGTTGCTCAGAATCGCCTTTCAAAGGTTCCGGTCCACGTTGTACAAGCCATTTTTGGGCAAAAATTCGAAATCCTCGGACTCGCACCAAATTTTGCACACTCTTTGGAGGTCCTATAAAATGATGATAGGAACTAAACCACGAAGTTTGGACCACAGAATTGCTCAGAATCGCAGGTCAAAGGTTTCGGTTCACGTTGTACAAGCCATTTTTGGGCAACAATTCGAAATCCTCGGAATCCCACCACATTTTTCACACTCTTTGGAGGTCCTATAAAATGATGATAGGAATTGAAACCACAAAATTTGGACCCCAGAATTACCCAGAATTGCAAATCAAAGGTTTCAGTCGACGTTGTACAAGCGATTTTTGGGCAAAAATTCAAACTCCTCCTGGTGGCACTAAATTTTGCACACTCTTTAGAGGTCCTTTAAAATGATAATAGGAACCGAAACCACAAAGTTTGGACCCCAGAATTGCCCAGAATTGCAGTTTAGAGGTTTCGGTCCACGTTGTACAAGCGATTTTTGGGCAAAAATTCAAACTCCTCGGAATGGCACCAAATTTTGCACACTATTTAGAGGTCCTATAAAATGATGATAGAAACTGAAACCACGAAGTTTGGACCCCAGAATTGCAGTTCAGAGGTTTCGGTCCACGTTGTACAAGCCATTTTTGGGCAAAAAGTCAAACTCCTCGGAATCGCACCAAATTTTGCACACTCTTTGGAGGTCCTATAAAATGATGATAGGAACTGAAACCATGAAGCTTGGACCTCCGAGTTGCTCAGAATCGCCATTCAAAGATTTCGGTCCACGTTGTAAGTTTAGAATAATTAGAGATCCACATAGACGAACCCCAAGTTGGAAATGAACCTTTAAACATACATGTACCTGAACCGGTTCACGAACCAGTTCAAGAGGTTGAACCTAGAAGAAGTAAGAGGCAAAGGATAGATAAATCCTTTGGACCAAAATTTCTTATCTACCTTGTAAAAGGAGATAGAAATATGGTGAAAGAACATACAGAATATATTATGAATATTGAGGATGAACCGTCTGCATTCAATGAAGCCATGAGTTTCCGTGACGCTCTTTTCTGGAAAGAAGAGATCAACGATGAAATGAATTCCATCATGTACAACCAGACTTGGGTTCTTTCTGATCTTCCTCCAGGAGCAAAATCCATAGGTTGTAAATGAATATTCAAGAAGAAGCTGAATGAAGATGGCTCTATTAACAAGTTCAAAGCGAGAATTGTAGCAAAAGGATTTACTCAAAGAAAAGGTATTGACTACTTTGACACATATGCACCTGTAGCTCGGATTTCATCTATTAGAGTTTTAATTTCTCTTACATTGGTCCATAATTTAGTTATCAATCAAATGGATGTAAAACCAGCCTTCCTTAATGGAGATTTAAAAGAAGAAATATACATATAACAACCTGAAAGTTTTATGCTTGTAGGGCAAGAGCGTAAGGTGTGCAAGTTAGTTAAGTCACTTTATGGCTTAAAGTAAGCACCTACGCAATGGCATGAGAAATTTGATAAGATAATGTTATCCGCTGGTTTTAAAGTTAATGATGCTGACAAATGTATTTACTATAAAACTGATGATGAAGCATGTATAATAATATGTTTATATGTAGATGATATGCTTATTTTTGGACTAATCTAGCTTGTGTAGAAGAAACTAAAAGGTTTCAAGCTTCTAGTTTTGACATGAAAGACTTGGGAGAGGCTGATGTGATCCTAGGAATTAAAATTCTTAGAAGAGAGAATGGCTATGTTTTGACTCAAAATCACTACATAGAAAAGATACTTAAGAAGTATAAGTATTGGGAGGAAAAACCAGTCTCTACTCCAGTAGACCTAAATGTTAAATTAGAAAAGAGCACTAGGAGGTGTTTTGATCAGCTTAAGTATGCTAGTGTCATTGGGAGTCTAATGTATGCTATGCATTGCACAAGACCAGACATAGCATATGTTGTGGGTTTGCTAGGTCGTTTCACAAGTAACCAGGGAGAGAACACTGGAATGCTATCTCTAGAGTTCTCAGATGTCTAAAAGGTACTATAAATTATTGGTTATATTACTAAGGTTATCCCGCTGTATTAGAAGGATATAGCGATGTAAGTTGGAATAACATTGAGTCTAAATCTAAATCCACAACAGGATGAATTTTCACTTTAGGTGGAGCTGCTGTATCTTGGGGATCTAAGAAACAAATTTGCATTTCTAACTCAACTACGTTACAGAAATGATAGCTTTGGATGATGCTTGTAAAGAAGCAGAATGGTTAAGGAACCTTCTAGTGGATATACCACTTTGGAAGAAGCCTACTCCAGCAATCATGCTTAACTGTGATAGCTAAGCAACTTTGTTTAGGGTGGCCAGCAAGACTTACAACGGTAAGTCCAGACATATCAGTCTAAGACACTAATATCTAAGGCAATTACTCAAGAATGGAGTAATTACAGTTAACTACGTGGAGTCAAACAAGAACCTAGCGGATCCATTAACAAAAAATTTGTCTAGAGAGATGATCTCTAAGACTTTGAAGGGAATGGGACTTATGTCTATGGAATTACATCAATTACCCTTGATAGCAACCCAACCTATGTCTTAAAAAAGTCAAGGTTCAATGGGTACAAACAAGTCAAGGAGTGATTATGGAAAACACTAAGAATTATAACTTTCACATTCTAAAATTCTAGTGTTGGTTCATGTATGATAGACGATGGATACATATCCTTAATAAGTCCAAAACCTTAAGTAGTGACTCACATGATCACTTCATGTGGACTTACCTATATAAGTGAATAAATCAGGCCATTTCTATGAGAACTAGACACTCTCTAAAGCACTTATGAAATCAGAATATGTGCGCATGACCATTAATGTGCAGGTTAATAAGAACAATCTACCAATGAAACAAGTATGTGCGATAGTTCCGGCTTATCCTTAAGAGCCCTTGGTTCAAGATCCGTTCACCACAGCGCTTGGATAAAGCTTTGAATTGTTTGCACTAAGTGAATGTTCAAGTCCGGAAGACACTTATCATTTATGTACGAGTTTCGCGATAATGCCAAAGTTTGATCTCTTCTGTATTCTTTATCGTTGTAAAAACTACGTAGGCTTGATCCCATTTGGGTACGTAGGTAATCACTTTATGTGATACAGCTACTCCTTATATATATTATATATTATTTTTCAAAACTTACATCTATTTTGAAAATGGTGGGGGATTGTTGTAAAATTTCGAAAATAGCTTTGGGTGGGTTTGTTGCTTTAACTCTTCTTTGGTTTAGTCCCACATTGCTTGGGAGATATGGAATGTTGAGGTTTATAAATGACTACTTATTAGAGTTAATCTTTTAAGTGTTGGGTCCTCATTGGAATTGATAAGGTGGTGCAAGGCACCACCGCACACGCGCACACGCATGTTCACGTGCGTGTGCGAAAGGGCGATTGGGCTTTTAGAGCGCATTGGGCATTTTTGTGGCGCACTTTGCACTTCGCACGTGCGCATCATCGCTAGGAGCTATTGGAGCCTTAATCTTTTCCAAAAAATGAGATGGTGTCACTATAGTATCGATACCAACTAAAGAGAAGCCAACAGATGAGGCTAGTATCGATACTGACTAAGTTAGTATCAATACCTGCTGAAGGGGTGCGACTGGTAGTGTTCAAATCACTCCAGTATCGATACCACTCATAGTGGTATCGATACCAAGGTGATCTGAAGTCATTTTTTGAATGAGTATCGATACCCATTCTATGGGTATCAATACCCACTCGCACCAGTTCAGAATAGTCACCATTTTTGTTATGAAATGGTGCTTCCAAGGCTATAAATACATGGCTTCTTGGCCATTCTAAAAAACACTTCGAATTCCTAAGTAAACCAAAGCAAAGTTAGAGAATTTTTGCGTTATCAGAGATCAAAATAAGAGTGTTCTTGAGTTGTGATCAAATCTTGCACATTCGAACAAACAAATCTTACGGTTAGACTCCCTTGTATCCTGAAAACATATTTCGTATACACTGGTGCAATTATAGGGGTGAAATATTGTTTGAAAGACTGCGATTATGTGCCTTGGAGTTCTTATACCGTTCAAGTTTCCATTACTGTTCCTACATTTTTTCAACAGTTGGTCAATAGAAAGTCTGAAGTTGGTTATCGTACCATTATTTCATATCCTAACACAAGCTCAATACATTTTATACGAAAGGTCATATTTTTTCTAAAAACACGATTTCATGGAATGAAACATAGATGCTTTCTTGGTTCTACTTTCCGTGAAATAATCTGAATATGCATCAATTATTTGAAGTTTCGTTTGTAAGTGCACAACCAGATGAAGGTCAGGTACTAATTAAATACAAGCAAATCCAAATTAAGGTATCAACCTTATAACCTTTGCCTTTGCCGGAAGTGAGTTTCAAAATTACCTTCCCTTTGCCTGCAACTGTTGAGGCAGATAAATTGCCCATAAACAATTGCTCGCCATCTCCTACGTGAGAGTAGGAGGAGAAGGCACTTCTATTCGCACAGATATGCCTAGTGGCGCCAGTGTCCACCCACCAGTCCCTCACATTGTTAATGAGTTTATTTTCTGATACTATTGCAAACAAGTTCATCGATTCAATGGCATTTGCACAAGAGGGATCAACTGATGTGCTCATGGTGTATTAACCACTTGATAATTAACATGTTGATGCTTAAGAATAAAATATTTCTTCACAACCAAAATATTAAAAAGAATCTTTTATCAAACAAGTGCTTTAACCAAGATCAGAAGATTGGACAAAATATATAATAATAAAAAAAAAAGGTTAAAGTCCCAGTTGTATACTATGTACTAACAACCGAGTGATAGATTAATAAAATTAGTACCTTAATCTAATTAATTGGTTAGTAATTGATCGTGCAAAAAGAAAAATCGATCTTAAGATTGTAAGTGCACAACCAGATGAAGGTCAGGTACTAATTAAATATGAGCAAATCCAAATTAAGGTATCAACCTTATAACCTTTGTAGTAATAGAAAACTAACAACCAGAGTAAGAAATACTTATCGACTTGTGATGATCAGCAGGCTTCTCAATCAACAGTTGAAACTCTAATTAATATCCAAACCTTGTAACTCAGATATTGTGTACCTACAGAAATAAGAGAACAGTAGAATTGAGAGTGAAATTGAATACCGAGGCACGTGAGATGCACGCTACCCTTAAGAATGATTTTGCCCCTGTATAGATGCTATCAGGTCACCAGCGTCGACCTTTAGGATGCAACGGTGTATTCGTTTGATAGGTAGCACTCCAAATCAAACGACAATGAGCGAACTTGACAACAGTATTCTCTGGTGAAAATGAGTTAAAGAAGACCAGGACCAAAACATGAACGAAGCAGAAAACTTATGTTCTCTATATTGTACGATGAATAAGAAAAAACCCTTCTACTCAAAGAGATAAAGAGGGGGAGATTAAAAAGGATGGGGAGGTGTGCTCACCACGTGGCATACACCCAAACAACCTCACCAACGTGTGAGAATCCAAGACCTAGAAAAGAGGAGACCAAGTCTCCAAACTAGATATTAAACAACGGATGAAAAGACCAAGTAAAAGTACGATAAGAAAGAAATTCATTCACACTAAAAAGCTTTATCTTTAAAGACCAAACAAATAGGTCACGGGTTCGAACCCTATTAACCTCAAAACTAAAAAAATACTAAAAGCTTTATAACAATCCCCCACATGAATGAAATTCGACACAAAAAAAAACACCAGAGACTAATAGGAATTATCGTTAATGGGCAAAGGTGTCTTTTGGACTTGAACCTTGCTTGGTAAAAATCTATTGGGATTACTTGTTGACTAGTGAACATAATGTCTTGAACTACTCAACATTGATGTAACTCAAATCAATAGACTACACACACGACTCTTCCAATACCCTGTCAAGTTCTATCGGTTGTGCTCATTTCGGCCGTGAGCAATATCCCAGATTCATGAGTGCTCTAGAGAATTTGCCCGAATCCTCATAGAAAGCGGCCTCACTTCCACACTCATATAGGTGTGTCTATCAAGAGTGCCCTGTGTCACGGGCGGATCGGTCGACCGGCAAACACACGCGGTCGCGCAGCGGAAATTCATATTACCGACTACCCGTGCGGCACTACAGACTCCCTCCTAGTCCATAGTCAGCCTCACAAACCATCTCGGTTCGTCTCAAGACCTTCTGGTCATCTTGCACCAACATGCACAGCGGAATAACCAACACGAGCCACGCTCATATGCCGGCCTACGAGTCACTTCATCGTGTCCTATGACACTCGTCCAACAGGTAGGATTCACTGTCTCCACAGTACCGGGAAGGTAACCGTGAATAGCCGTCCACCTGGCCAAGCCGACATTACTCGGACTGCCCATACAGTC
>MVGT01002627.1:0-19597 GCA_002174775.1 Macleaya cordata | reverse complement strand
TCCACAAGCTCCATGCTACTCTAGCACCTCACCATCCACTGGCTTCGCCCTGAGTTAGCATCTCGATCACAATGCAGCGCTCACCTCGGCTACAAAGGATCTTGCCATGTGCATCGCAGTGTAAGCACCGCAACACAACTCATGCGCTCTCCCCTCTTCGGAAAGCTCCACCACATGCACCTCTGTGCATATACTGACCACTCAACCCGCTTGATGGTCATCACATTCAGCACCTTGCTGTGTTCCAGTACCTCGGTCTCACCTTCACTGCGAACATCCTCATCTGGTTCCACTGAACCGGTATGTGTGCATCCCCTCTGGACTTGCACCTCATTGGCCTCTGCCAAGCTCTCAAGCTTCAAGTGTACTCCAGTACCTGAGCAACCATGCCTTCACCCCGAGTACTAATCATTCCTAAACTCATGCGACTCTTCCACTGAAGATCGCCTGCCAACGCGCCACTGCGCCAACACTGCCCCATCTGGACATGTCCCTTCCTCTGAAGGCTTACCATCGCACCCCTGTGCTTGTCCCTCCTCTGAAGGATCCTTACGTGCCTCTGCGTCACAACTGCACCCTCCGTGCATGTACCTTCCACTGAAGGATTTCTCATGCACCACCGCGCCTCATCTGCAACCACATGTGCATATGCCTTCCACTGAAGGTCTTCTCATGCGCCACTGCGCCTCAACTGCACCTCCCGTGCATGTACCTTCCACTGAAGGACTTCACTTTGCACCTCTGTGCTGGTCTTCCTCTGAAGAGCCACTCATGCGCCACTGCGCCACAACGCACCTCACTGTGCGGTTTCATAAGGGTGTGCTGTCTCCGATGCCACTTCTCTTGAGCATGGTAGTCTCCTCTGAGAACTACATGGTACCGCACCACTGACCACTGTCAACATACTCTTGGGTCTGCCCCCTTCACTTGGAGCCATCAAGACACGCACTGAACATTGATAGATTTTGGATCTCATCGGGTTGTGTTCCACCGAACACTGATCTCTGCAAATACTGATCTTGAGCATACACCCCTTCACAGTAACTGCTGTTCATCCCATCCAGACTCACCATCTCTGAATGTACCGAAGCTCGGATATGGTCTTCGCAACGGTTCTGCATAGCTCATAGTGTCGCACCGAGTGAGCTACACGATATCACCCCTGTGATCTGAACTCATTCAGACTTCACGTTCCAATGCACTATAAGCTTAGATGTTATCTCCACCTACAGATCTTGTAGTACGCATCGACATATAGCAAAGCTTCAGCCAACACGGTTTACCCACAATCAAGCTCCACGCGAATCTGTCTCTACAGAATCCACGTCTCAAATGTACTACAAACTTTGATGCCATCTCCGTCCATAGCATACGTAGTCAGTGACCTCAGGCCGGCTGAACTACTACCCCAAGCATGCGTGCTCCTGAATATTCACCCGAACTTAGAGGCACCCACATCCAGTAACACTCTTGCAACTGGCACCACTGATCTAGCATCAACTGTCCCACATACTGAGTCACATCCCCTACTCCAACACCACTGTGTCTTCCACATAGAGCAATGAACCCATTCAAGCATACTCAGCTGATACTACCTTTGATCAAGCATCAGAGATTCATATGCAACACCAAGCTGCACTATCCACACACTCTGATGCAAGCTCCGTCGGAACAGAGACATCGAATATGCCAATCCAACACTAACACCATGCCTGAATATCCCGCATATTCACAATGGCTTCTGCTTGTCTTCAAGGCATCTCTGTACACAGCTCTGCACCCAACATCATGGATCAGAGAACTAATGTAGCTACACCAAGTAGCACCATACGCCAAGCTCTGTCCATCTCATATCTCGGACAAGAAGCTACCATCATATGTGTATGCAACGGAAGCAAAGCTCTGTCCTTCTCTTGGACCAGAGAATGTATATTCACCAACATTCCAGCTCTGAGTCCTCCGCTGCCTTCTGGCTCACTGAATATGCATTTCTAGCATAAGCCAACTTCGTGGAATCAGAGGTTGCATATTTAACGTCAAGCAACTTCTGCTCTGATGCCAAATCATGGGATCAGAGAATGAATATGTCTCACTATCTTGGCTCTGATACCAAATGTCACGGGTGGATCGGTCGACCGGCAAACACACGCGGTCGCGCAGCGGAAATTCATATTACCGACTACCCGTGCGGCACTACAGACTCCCTCCTAGTCCATAGTTCAGCCTCACAAACCATCTCGGTTCGTCTCAAGACCTTCTGGTCATCTTGCACCAAATATGCACAGCGGAATAACCAACACGAGCCACGCTCATATGCCGGCCTACGAGTCACTTCATCGTGTCCTATGACACTCGTCCAACAGGTAGGATTCACTGTCTCCACAGTACCGGGAAGGCAACCGTGAATAGCCGTCCACCTGGCCAAGCAGACATTACTCGGACTGCCCATACAGTCATAAGCTTCACCTGTCAAGAAGCATAGAGGCTCCAACCAAGCATACGCATATGCGAGGTCCATCCTGGCTACAAGGTTCCCGTATAGCAACATGAGAACGCTAGCCTGCAACTACTAGCATCCAATGATCCAGGCATAGTTCGCCCCTTACTATGCCACACCGTGCTACACCACCCCGGATAGCTCAACACAAAGCATCCTAAGCATATCCATAAGCACACCAAGATATGCATCTCGGATAGCTCGATCCTTCAAAAGAAGCTTCAGGCCAAGCGTACTGTCGACTCGATGTCTAGCACGCATAGGAACCTAAGGCATTCTAGGAATGCCGCTGTACCACCTCCTGCACGTACAGTCCTAAGCCGTCTCCTACGACCAAGGAAACCAACGCAAAGCCCTCTAGCTAAGCATGGCCCGGCCCACGGGTTGCTCCGTGGAATACCAAATTAAGCTACACCCGAAGGTGCAGCAGGGAGGTCGGGGACCCCTCCCTATAGTAGATTAATTTACCTTTTTGCCCCCGCCAAAAGGAAACATCAAATCATAAGACCAATCATACTCTTTTTCGGCCCATGAAATGAATATACACTTCGCCGCTTCTCCAAGCATTGAAGCTTCGCCAAGCCCTCTGGCTCGCCCCCGAATATTCACAACACAGCACCTCCGTGCCGTGAAGCTTCACCTCGCCCTCTGGCTCGGTCCTGCATATGCACTTTGCCCACCGGCTCAGTCGTGCATATTCACTCGCGCGCACCTCTGTGCCACGCATATTCATCCAGCCCTCCGGCTGTGTCACGGTGTACGCATATCCAAACAAACGTACCGTGACACCTGCCACACCCCACTTGATAACCAAGCTATAGAACCTATTAAGAGTATTTACTCAACCCCCACACTAAGCAGGTAGAACTATCACACATCATAGGGAAGGGAAGGAGATAAACCCCTTATAGTGCTTTTACTTATCACGTACAACTTAGTTTTCCCATTGAACCTTGATCTTAGGATATCCAGTCACAAGGTTGGGTATCCGTCATAATGACTAATCATTAGTGGGCTTAAGTCCCATCCCCCTCGATGTAATATAAACTTTCTCTCTAGATAACCCTTTCGTCAAATGATCTGCCAAGTTCTCATTAGATCTCACAAAGTCTATGGAGATTATACCATTAGAGAGAAGTTGTTTCACAGTATTGTGCCTTCGACGAATATGTCTAGATTTACCATTGTAAACACTATTTTTTGCTTTTGCTATTGCAGCTTGGCAATCACAGTGAATCGCAATGGCTGGCACGGGTTTTGCCCAGAGTGGAATATCCACTAGGAAGCTTCTCATCCACTCAGCTTCTTCACCAGCTTTGTCTAAAGCTATAAACTCTGATTCCATTGTGGATCGGGCTATGCATGTCTGCTTGGAAGATTTCCAAGAGACTGCTGCACTACCGAGTGTAAACACGTATCCACTAGTAGATTTAGATTCCTCTGAATCTGAAATCTAATTCGCATCACTGTAACCCTCAAGTACAGCGGGATAACTCATATAATATAGGCCAAGATCAAGTGTGTACCTCAAGTACCTTAGCACTCTGATCAATGCATCCCAGTGTTCGCGTCCCGGGTTGCAAGTATACCTGCTAAGCCTGCTCACAGCATATGCAATATCTGGCCTAGTACAGTTTATAATATACATGAGACTACCAATAATACATGAGTATTCTAATTGAGATACACCATTGCCTTTGTTCTTTTTCAAATTACAGTTAGCATTAAAAGGTGTTCTAGCAGGATTAGCATCAGATTGATTAAATTTCTTCAAAACACTCCCAATATAATGTGATTGAGACAAAACAATACCATTAGTGTTTCGTCTAATCTTGATCCCGAGGATCACATCAGCAGGACCTAAGTCCTTCATGTCAAATCTTTGGGTTAGCATTTTCTTAGTGGCATTAATAAAATCTAAGCTAGTGCCAAGAATAAGCATGACATCCACATAAAGACATACAATAACACATGAGTCTCCATCATATTTAGTGTAACCACATTTATCCGACTCGTTAATTTTAAAGCCACTAGAAATCATAACATGATCAAATTTTTCATGCAACTGTTTTGGTGCTTGTTTTAAACCATAAAAGGATTTGATTAATCTACATACTTTATGCTCTAGTTCTTGAACCACAAAGCCCTCGGGTTGGTCCATATAGATTTCTTCCTCTAATTCACCGTTTAGAAAAGCAATTTTTACATCCATCTGATGTATTTCTAATTTATATATAGCTGCAATAGCAATAAGAAGCCTAATCGAGGTAATCCTCTATAACCCTTAGCTACCAACCTAGCTTTGCATTTCTCTATGGTGCCATCAGTTTTAAGTTTCTTCTTAAAAATCCACTTACATCCTATTGTTTTACTGCCAGGAGGTAAACTAACTATCTCCCAAGTTTAATTTTGCGTAATCGACTCTATCTCACTAGTTACAGCTTCTCTCCAAAAAGGGCATCGGGAGAGGCCGTGGCTTCACTAAAAGTCTGTGGCTCACCCTCAACTAAGTAAGATATAAAATCAGGTCCAAAACTAGACTCAGTTCTAGCTCTCTTACTCCTTCTTGGTTCTAAGTCCGCTACTATAGGTGTAGGTTGACTACAAGAGGATAAATCTAGATGATCAACATACACTCGCTTATGTGATCCAGACCCCAAAGGAAAAATGTTCTCAAAGAATTCAGCATCCCTTGACTCAAGAATAGTATTCTTAGAAATACTACTAATGTTTGATCTCACAACAAGAAATTTATAGGCACTACTGTGTTGTACATATCCAATAAATGCACAGTTTACAGTTTTGGGCCCTAACTTGGTACGTTTGGGAAGATGTATAGCCACCTTTGCTAAACACCCCCATACTCTCAAATATTTATAGGTAGGTTTTCGACCTTTCCATAACTCATAAGGTGTCTTGTCTACTTTCTTAAAAGGTACTCGATTTAGGACAAAACACGCAGAGAGGAGAGCTTCCCCCCACAAGTTCATGGGTAGACCTGAGCTAATCAACATGGCATTATCCATATCCTTAAGGGTTCGGTTCTTCCTCTCAGCCACACCATTAGATTGTGGTGAGTAAGGAGCTATAGTCTGATGTATAATACCACTAAGTCTACAGAACTTAGAAAAAGGGTCTCCCTCATACAAACCACCTCGGTCCGATCTTAAAATTTTGATCTTCTTATCTAATTGGTTTTCTACTTCTAGTTTGTAGGTTTTGAAAGCTTTTAGAGCTTCATCCTTACTCTTAAGTAGGTAGACCTGACAGTATCTAGTACTATCATCTATAAAAGTGACAAAGTATTTTTTACCTCCCCTGGTCTGAGCTAACTTAAGGTCACACAAATCTGAGTGAACAAGTTCTAAGGGAATAGTACACCTCTCTACGTTCTTAAAAGGTTTTCTAGCAAATTTAGATTCTACACAAACCTCACATTTATGTTCTCTGTTAATTTGTGATCTAGGAATGGAACCCATGTTCATTAGTTTCTGCATAGCATTAAAACTAATATGTCCTAATCTACCATGCCAGACATTTAATGTATCACAAATATACGCCGAAGAAGAAGTATTATTAGCAGGGTCAGTACATGCATTCAACTTAAATAAGCCCTCAGAACAATAACCCTTACTAATTAAAGTACCACTCGTGGTGATTAATAATTTGTCAAACTCCAACACTAACTTAAACCCCTTCTTGCTAAGCATTGAACCAGAGATGAGGTTCCTACGAATGTCTGGAACATGAAGAACTTCACCCAACATGAGGAGCTTGCCGGAAGTGAGTTTCAAAATTACCTTCCCTTTGCCTGCAACTGTTGAGGCAGATGAATTGCCCATAAACAATTGCTCGCCATCTCCTACGTGAGAGTAGGAGGAGAAGGCACTTTTGTTTGCACAGATATGCCTAGTGGCCTGTAATGACCCAAAATAATTTAGTTGACCAGTCAATCCGAGTTAATTAGAGTCTAATCCAATGCTTTGACTATGAAACCAATTAATTATTAAAATAATTAAGCTTAGTGTTAAAATAATTAAACTTGAAATTAAATAAATGAGTTTTCGATCGGAGGGTAATTTGAAGAATCGAACCATACGAATGGCTAGATCTCGAAAAGTTATCGAATTTCGACTACTCACACGCAAAAATTGGACACCGAATGAGGCCGATATGATGCCCGAAACACGATTTTGACCAAGATCGAATGCAAACCGCGATTTGGCCAATTGTTTTTAGATATGTATAATATATACGTGTATATAATGTATTAAAAAGCTTCCTTGTAAACTTATCCATTGTAAACAGATTTTTGTATGTGTGTATACACATAATTTATGTGTATGTCCATATACCAAAGAGTTTTTCTTTATAACTTATCCTTTAATAAGTTTAATTAAAACTTTTTTTTATTTCCACCGTATGAATTTGGTAGAAATAACAGTAGAGATAGAGAGAGAAATAGAAAGGGAAGAAGAAAGAAAGAAGAAGAGGAAGAAGAAGGAGAAGAAGAAAGAGAAGAAAGGAAGGGAGAAAGAAAGAAAGGAAGGGAGAGAGAGAGAGAGAGAGAGAAAGAGAGAGAGAGAGAGAGAGAGAGAGGGAGAGAAGAAGAATAAGAAAGAAGAAGGAAGAAGGAGAAGAAGAAAGAGAGAGAAAGTGGAAGAAGATGAAGATGAAGATGAAAACCATCCTTCATCCTAGCCAAAAATTGGTGACTTGGAGGTAAAATTGACAATCCCAAACCCTCAATTTATTATTCCTTTTGCTGAATTTGTTGGAGTAGGTTTGAGTTAGATTACTGATTCTAAGTTGAATAGGGTCTAAAGAGGAAATTAATGATTTTCTTAGAAATAGTCCAAATTAGAGTTTTTATTTTCAGAGCTAATTGTTGTTAATTAATTTAGTTAAAAATTGATTTTTAGATATTCAATTTACCGAATTTGAGGAATTAGGATTTATGCTAATTTTACTTAATTGAATAGAATTCTAAAACCCTCAATTTATTATTCTTTTTGCTGAAATTGATTTGAGTAAATTTGAATTAGTGAAATTCTCCTTATTTTGATAGATTACTAATTAGGTGTTCTACGTTATAGATAATAGAATAGTTGATTTCTTAGAGATAGATTCAACAAGAGTTGTACAACTAGGTAGTTATGTAGTTGATTAGATTAGTTGAAAGTCATTACAATTCAGATTATTTGGGTTATGATTTTGAGGAAATTAGGTCCAATCCTTTTGCTAGAAATTAATGAATTTTGAAAACCTCTTATTTTGGAGTTCATCAATATTGAGATTTTAAGAGTAGATTTTATTAAAATGGATTTCTAATACCCTTATGTTATAAGATGTTTGATAAAAATTAAAGAGTTTTGAGTTGAAAGAGGATATTTGGAGTAATTTGGATTTGGAATCCTAAAGCCCTTATTTAATTTGAGAAGGTATTTTCACAGATTGAAGGTTTGTAGGCGTTAAGATAGAATGATTAAAGGTACTTAGACCTTGTAGAGACTATTTAGGTTAGAGTTTAGATTATCAAATTGTTTTGTATGAGATTAATGTGAATAGTTAGAAATTCTGAAGTGAATTGAATATATTATTTACAGTTGGGAATTTGTACTAGGACTAATGCATTGATTGGAGGCGAACAACGCAGTAAAGAGCTAGCCTTGCGAGATTTGAGGTAGGAACTTACAAATACTTTCTTGAAGCCATTAAAGTGCTTTCAATGCTTTGATAGGGTTTAGATTTATAAATCAAATGTAATTATTTTGCAAAGCAGGCATGATTTATTTGTGATGTCCTATTGATGTGAAAATGATTTCCCAAAAGTATAGTTTTACATAGTGATGTAAAACAGTAATAGTTATTTTTAAAATAACTAGATTCTAATAATTATATATATGAATGAGTTATGTACATATATAAGCATATGGATGATTCTTTTCTTACTTATAGTTAAATAAACTATATTTTTAAAAGAATCGAGATTTAATCGTTATCGAGCTTTGGGGATGGGAATATTTCCAAAACCAAATGGATTTTCGGGTTCTTATAAAATATATATATTTTATTTCCTTCCACTTGTTAGGAGAAGTAGTTGTTTTAAGATGATGTATGGGATGGAGGTTCCCAATTGTTGGGTATGTGTTGGTGATTCCCTAGGTACGGGCTTTCCCCCAGAATATATACTATATATGTTATGCTGGGCTTTCCCCCAACTATGATTATTACCGGCTTTCCCCGGATTATATTACGGGTTTTCCCCCGATTACCCGGCTTTCCCCGGATTATATTACCGGCTTTCCCCGGAATAATATTAGATGGGAGATCACAACATGTACATGTTAGTTTTTATAGGAAAAAATATTTTCAACTATTAAAACTTATAGTATTATAATATATATTTTTAGGTGATCCAAAAATAGATTTGTAATGCCTACACGAGCAAATCATTGAAGTTTTCCTAAAAACAATGGATTGTTCCGTATTTTCATTATGTTTTCCTGTCTCATGACAGGAATGGGACTCTCATGATATAGGAAAACTATTGAAATCTAGGTTATTCTATTTCTCTTTTTGGAAAGCCTTGTTTGGATAGGTACGTGTATGATTCTAGAAATGTTGAGGTTATATGCTGCCTAGATTAGGCGAAGACTTGAGGAGCGTAACAACTCCTGGATTATTTTAATGATTATTAAAATATCTGCACGAGTCAAACGACTGACCACCACGACAACGGCTACATCGGCAAATTATGGTCAAGGGTCCACCTGAACCCAAATCATGAGCCAGCGTGCTTCTCACACCAACCGATAAATCAGTCGCTCGGTCGGAAATCAGGAACTAACGATGGGGTTCCACATCAGTTAAGTTGAAACACGATTTTGCTCACTGACTAGGAGCTGAAACATCTAGTCGTATGTATGGGTAAGTGAATGGTTATCGGTTTATGTTGTAGTAAAGGTACCAAATGCTTTTACATTACTGTATTATGATTTTTCGGTTTTCTTTAAAACCTGCATTGTCTTAAATTCATATTAGTGACTACCTGTTAGTATTATAAGTTTTCACTAGGCGTTTTGCTCAGGAAATCAAGGAGACAGTGGATGATTGGATGTTAAGTAATTTGAGGAGGCAGGTATAGGGAGAGTATCTACCTCAGGTTTATTATACTTGAGGTGTTGTTATTATTTAGTAATGATGCAGTTTATTTTCCTTGCTTTGTATATATATTCTTTTGAACTATATAATGTAAAACAAACATACTTATGTATGTTTAGTATCACTTAACAAATCTTATTTATGTATTATTTTATCAAGCGAGAGATCATTTTAGAATTACAGTTTGGATCCAGCCTAGTGGATGACTAGGTATTTTATATGGATGAATATGGTTGATTGGATATGGTGAGATGATATGAATGAATGGAATTGATATAGAAATGCTACTTATGGATAAATCATCTCTTCTACAAATTTATGACAGGTTTCAGACCCTGAAAATACAGGGAAACTTTGGCAAATTTTTCGTTGGGCCTAACCATATTTAGAGGTGATTAAAGTTCTGACGAACTAGATTAGCTTAACTCTGATTTAGGTTCATAAACCTCTATTTAGGTTTGTTTTAGTACTGTTTAATTACCTGGTATAGTAAACCTAACGCCTTGAGATGCGATTCAATCTCCTAGAGATTTGAGTTTCAGATTGGGTTGTTATAGTCCCACATCGCCTAGGAGAGTGTCCAAAGCCTGGGCTATGAGGTTACGAACTGCCTTACATTGTGCCGAGGCCTTTTAGGTGAGCTATTTGGGCTCATACTAAGAACAAAACCCTATACCTCGGGAGGGGGGGTGGATAAAGCAGGGACAATATTGGTACACGTGTGAGCGGGGCGTGACATGGCCCCAGTGTCCACCCACCAGTCCCTCACATTGTTAATGAGTTTAGTTTCTGATATCATTGCAAACAAGTTCACCGATTCAATGGCATTTGGACAAGAGGGTTCAACTGATGTGCTCATGGTGTATCAACCACTTGATAATTAACGTGTTGATGCTTAAGAATAAAATATTTCTCCACAACCAAAATATTAAAAAGAATCTTTTATCAAACAAGTGCTTTAACCAAGAACAGAAGATTGGACAAAATCTATAATACAATTCAGGACGGGGGGTAGAGTTGTCCTTTTTATAAATTGTGCTGCTTCATAAGCCCCCTGACCTCCCCTCTCTCTCTCCCTGCCCTCTCTACCTCTCTCTCGATCTCAGCCTCCCCTCTCTCTGCGCCCTGCCCTCTCTCTCTCGAGGTTTTGAGCCGTGCCGGAGGCACGGCGATAGACCTTGTATATAATAATAAAAGAAAAGGTTAAAGTCCCAGTTGTATACTATGTACTAACAACCGAGTGATAGATTAATAAAATTAGTACCTTAATCTAATTAATTGGTTAGTAATTGATCGTGCAAAAAGAAAAATAGATCTTAAGATTGTAAGTGCACAACCAGATGAAGGTCAGGTACTAATTAAATATGAGCAAATCCAAATTAAGGTATCAACCTTATAACCTTTGTAGTAATAGAAAACTAACAACCAGAGTAAGAAATACTTATCGACTTGTGATGATCAGCAGGCTTCTCAATCAACAGTTGAAACTCTAATTAATATCCAAACCTTGTAACTCTGATATTGTGTACCTACAGAAATAAGAGAACAATAGAATTGAGAGTGAAATTAAACACCGAGGCACGTGAGATGCACGCTGCCCTTAAGATCGATTTCGCCCCTGCACAGATGCTATCAGGTCACCAGCGTCGACCTCTAGGATACAACGGTGTATTCGTTTGATAGGTAGCACTCCAAATCAAACGACAATGAGCGAACTTGACAACAGTATTCTCTGGTGAAAATGAGTTAAAGAAGACCAGGACCAAAACATGAACAAAGCAGAAAACTTATGTTCTCTATATTGTACGATGAACAAGAAAAAACCCTTCTACTCAAAGAGATAAAGAGAAGGAGATTAAAAAGGATGGGGAGGTGTGCTCACCACCACGTGGCACACACCCAAACAACCCACCCACGTGTGAGAATCCAAGACCTAGAAAAGAGGAGACCAAGTCTCCAAACTAGATATTAAACAATGGATGAAAAGACCAAGTAAAAGTAAGACAAGAAAGAAATTCATTCACACTAAAAAGCTTTATCTTTAAAGACCAAACAAATAGGTCAAATAGGTCACGGATTCAAACCCTATTAACCTCAAAACCAAAAAATACTAAAAGCTTTATAACATCTTTTGGGGATTCTCGCCAAATAGGTCAAATAGGCCGGTAGCGCTAAAACCACATCTCGATTCTCGCCACTACACCATAATTGAGTTTTTCTAGCACTTTAGATTTTAGCATTGTGATAGTTATATATGTTACTAACCTTGAAACGGATATATCCATTACAATCCTAAATTAAACGTTGCATAATAACAAAACAAAATTCTAAAAAATAGTGTAACGATTTTAAAATTTTCTAACAGTTACAATGGCTGAAAAGCAGGGATATTTTTGTCATTCAATTAATTAACAAGGGTATTTTCGATATATAGTTAGAAAACTGAAAAAAAATTTGGGCAGAGGATTTTATTTTCAATTTCCCTCTTTAGTCTTTGTTTCCCCCTCATGAAATCTTCTCGATCATCTGTTCCCACTATCGATCTGATGTTCCCGCCCTTCTCTCCCGAAAGATCAGCTACCATGATCCCCTCTCTCTATCTCTTATTGATGATTGATTTCAAACTCGATCCTTCTTCTCTATTGTTCCTGTACGAGTAAAACTCAAAGAAGTGTAAGTTCTATAATCCATTTTTTAGTTTTCCATCAATTATCAAATTCGATTTCAAGATCTTCTCTCTAACTCTCTCTCTCCTTTTTGATCTGTATTTTGTTTCTAGGGTAAAGGATCTTCTGTCTAACTCTCTCTCTCTAAAGAACCAAAATTGGTTATTTTCGTTAACTTTTAGGTTTTTTTTTGTGCTTTTCGATTTTTAATTTCTTTGTACTTGAGTTGTTCTAACACCATTCTTATTCGGTTCTCAGTTTTTGGGGGTAATTGTAGAGATGTATCTTGATTGATGGTGGATTTTGCTGATTTAAAGGTGTGATTTATTTGTTTAGGGTTTACTTTGTCTTTCCCTTTACATGTTTAGTGATTCTCTCTGATTAATTAATTTGTTTTGTTTCTCTTTGATTAGGTTATTACCACAAAATCCCATTCTTATCATCTCCATGTTTATTTTTTCTTAGATCTCTTTTGTGTTGTTCGGTTGAAGTAGATTTCTCTCTCTAATTGGCGGACTGTTATCTCGAGATATTTGCCTCTATCTCTTTGTTTAGGAAGATTTCAGTTTTGATTCCACTACAAGAAAAAACACCTACTACAACGTTTCATTTACAACGTTTTTTAAAATGTTGTCAAAACTTGGGTCTTTTACAACTTTTGTAACAGATTCGTTGTAAAATGTTGGTGCTTTCAACATTTAATTTAGAAATGTCAGAAATTCTCTTTCTTTTTACAACGTTTCGTGACAAATGTTGTAAAATTCTATATTTAACAACTTTTTTTCATTGCTGTAAGATATTTTTTTTAACAACATTCATCCAACGTAGTTAAAATATTTATATTTAACAATGTTTCCTAAACATTGTAAAATAGTCATGTTTAACAACGTTTATATCATGTTGTAAGATATTTATTTTTAACAACGTTTATCCAATGTAGTTAAAATATTTATCTTTAATGATGTTTCCTAAACATTGTAAAATAGTCATGTTTAATTATTTTTAATGACATTTCAGAAACCTTGTAAATTAATGTACCATTTACTTCGAATTTTAAACATTGTTAAATGTTATTTTTTTTAACCATTTAAATTTGTCTTATAGTATATAATAAACAACTTTATTTCCATGGCAAATTTGTATAAACAAACTCAAAATCAAGATCAAATGAAATTAAACTGATGAACAATAATAAATATCTAAGATATACACATAATTGCTTAATGTACTGTATTAAATAAAATTAATTAACGACCTACCTAAGACCTAATTAAATGTTTATTATTTTTTGACAAATATATGCTAGTTATCTATATTTTTTATAGTGGTTTTGATCTCGCGTCAAAATTGAAATTCTTTTTTTGGTAATTTGTAATCTAATTGAACGAAACTGATCGAATTGAAATAATGATACCTAAAAAAAAATTAGAACCATGCATACTTTAACGAAAATATATATTAACTCATTTGATGAGTCCATGGTTCGCCAATTCGGACTCAGTGGCTAACTTGGTCGTGACAGAGTCCGAGTCAATGACGAGCCAAAAACCAAAGAAAAAAAAAAGACCAGAGACAAACCGATTGAGTTAGGCGAGTCAAAGGCCGAGTGAACCGAGTCGATCAATCGAGTCAGCCCGAGTCAATGACCAACCAAAAAAAATGTAAAGAAAAATACATAAAAGAAATAGAGCATAGTCAACAGGGTCGAACTTACAGAGTTGGGCTACTCAGCCCTGAGTCACACCGAATCCATGACATGCTAGGCCTAGTAGTGGTTAGTTTGGTAGGTTATGACCGTGTGCGATTCGAGTTAGGTGTGACTCGACCGAGTTGGAGAATTATCATCCATAAAAATAATTGTTAAAAATCATCTATATGTCGGTCCCACAAGCCACATGGTTAGCACAATGACATGGCACAAAGGCATGACACTTGTATAAGCACACCACATAATGTCATGGCACAAGGACATGGCACAGATCACGGCACAAGGACACGACACCGATCATGGCACAATGTCGCGACTCTTGGTCATGGCACAACGATGCGATATTTTTCATGGCACGATGGCACAATGACACAACACTAAATTATGAAATTAACAATAGCGCATGGGCATGACAGTTGGTCATATTGAAATTATATGTATTTATGAAATTAACAATGGCACAAAAATTTGATTTAAATTTTAAGTTTTATAAGCACCAATTTTTTACTGTTCAAAATTTTTAAAAATTATTTATGGGTTTAGAGTTAAAGAAACAAGTTTTTTTTTATTTATTTATTACGGTGATCTAACATGGTGAAGGAGATCATTTGAAAAGAATATGAGTATTTTAAACATATAAATGTGGATTCACATGCTAGTGTAAAAAAAGAGTATTTATGAAATTAACAATGGCACAAAAATTTGATTTAAATTTTAAGTTTTATAAGCACCAATTTTTTACTGTTCAAAATTTTTAAAAATTATTTATGGGTTTAGAGTTAAAGAAACAAGTTTTTTTATTTATTTATTACGGTGATCTAACATGGTGAAGGAGATCATTTGAAAAGAATATGAGTATTTTAAACATATAAATGTGGATTCACATGCTAGTGTAAAAAAAGAGTATTTATGAAATTAACAATGGCACAAAAATTTGATTTAAATTTTAAGTTTTATAAGCACCAATTTTTTACTGTTCAAAATTTTTAAAAATTATTTATGGGTTTAGAGTTAAAGAAACAAGTTTTTTTATTTATTTATTACGGTGATCTAACATGGTGAAGGAGATCATTTGAAAAGAATATGAGTATTTTAAACATATAAATGTGGATTCACATGCTAGTGTAAAAAAAGAGTAACAATAAATAAATAATAAATAAGATAAATTAAACTAGGAAGCAGTTAATAGAAAATTAAACTACTAAAAAAATTGGGACACAATTAGGCTGCATTCCCGCCATCTTATAGTCTCATTCCCGCCGTCTAACCAAAATTCACGTTCCCGCCCCACTAAAAAATCAGGAATCCAAAATTACTAAAAGTCCTGGGCTTTATTTTAGAAACTAGGTTTTTTAAAATACCTTCTCAAGAAGAGAAAGGGTCGATTGAACAACCAAAACCTAGCAGAGAAGGAAGAACAAAATTTTCGCAGAGAAGCAGGAGCAAAATCTCTAGCGAGGTAAGGATCGATTAATCCTCTCCTATCTCTTTCTTCCTCCTTGTCTCTCTCTCTCTCTCTCACTCTATTTCGTTACTTATCTTGATCTAATATGTTCTCTGTTTTTCAATTTTTTCTGTAAAAGGTAATACATGTTGATAAGTAGAAAATTGATTCTTTCACTTGTTCTCTCTGATCATCTCTCTCTATTTCGTTATATCTCTTTTTTTTTTTTTTGGATCAGTAAGTAGATAATTGATTCAATTGTTCTCTCTGATTTTCTCTTTTTGATGGATTGTTTTTGTTCTCATAAGGATTAAATCCTTTAATACACTTTTTTTCTTTTTCTAATACACCATCTGTTTTTGTATTTTGTGTTCTTGTGATCGACTGCTTTTTCTCTATAGAAGGAACCCCATAAAAAAAACGCCTATTGTAACCCCCATCATACTCTATTTATTTTAGATTCTCTCACTTGCTCTCTCTGCTGCCTATCATACTCTATTTTTTTTTCCTCTTTTTAGGTTTCTATTTTAGATTTCTTGTGGAAATCTAAGTATGAAAGGTTCTTGTTTGATCTATTGTTTTTGTTCTCTAATTTTTTTTCTATTAAACGACCTGTTTTTTTTTCTATTACACGATCTGTTTTTTTTTTCGATTGCTACTTCTCTTTTCCTCTCTAATTCTTTGCATTACTTGTTCTCACTATCTCTCTCTCTCTGTCTCTCTCTCTCTCTCTCTTATCAGTTAGAATAAATACATGAGGTTCTAAGAAGGAACCCCTTAAAATAATGCATATAGTTTAGCTAATTATACTTTCATATTTAACAACAGTTCATGCTCTTTCTATTGAGAATATATCTTGATTTGAGTTCTTTTGCGATACGCGCACCCTGCCTCACATAGCCCATTCCTTGTTTATCTATATTTGTAGTTAAAGTATTTTTTAATAAGTTTTTTTTACTTAATAACGATCCATGCTCTTTTTTTTAGGTTTAAACTTAAACCACACATCATTCCCATAATGGACAAAGCTTGGGTCTATCTGCCAAGGTTTTAATAATCACCTATTTTTTAAGAGATTGAAAATCACCTATAGGATAAAGGATTTTTAGTGTATTTAGTTTTTTTGTTGTTGGATTTAATTTACAATATTGTGATAATTCTATCTCTTCTTTTTTTTTTATGATATTGTAGAGCTAGTTCTGAATATCAACAAGGAGCAAGGAATTTCATAGACACTGCTATGAAGAATCTCAACAAGAAAAAAGAAAAAGAGAATCTCAATGAACCAGTAGAGATTCCTTGTCCTTGTATAGATTGTAGGAACACAGCGGATCTCCATCCCGGTCATACTGTGTACGAGCACTTGGTTCGTAGAGGGATGGATCCTACTTACACTACATGGGTTTTTCATGGAGAAAACTCTAGCACTTCTACACAAGTACATCAAGGTATTGAAATGTCTAATACATATCAGATGTATGTAGACACACATTTTCAAGATGAGGAGATTGTAGATCATAGTTATGAAAGAAGAGAGGGAGGATTTATCAAAGTGTTGGGAGATGCTGACACGCCTTTATACGATGGTTGCACAAAACAGACAAGATTGTCTGCAACAGTAGCTTTATACAAAATCAAGACTATGAATGGTTTATCTCAAAAAAGTTTTGACGAAATTCTTAAGACCATTCGTAGTATGCTACCAGAAGAGAACACGCTTCCTGAATCTACATATGAAACAAAGAAGTTACTGAAGTCTTTTGAACTAAATTATGAAAAAATACATGCATGCGTAAATGATTGTTGTTTGTTTAGAAAAGAACTTGCAGATAAGGATAATTGTCCAAAGTGTGGTTTTTCTCGTTGGAAAGTGGATGAATGCAACACAGAAGAGAACGAAAGCGAGAATAAGTCTACGAAGAGGATTCCGGTGAAGGTGCTTAGGTATTTTCCAATCATACCAAGACTTAAAAGAATGTTTAGATCTACAGAATTATCTGAACAATTGAGATGGCACAGCACGCATGCGAGTAAAGATGGCAAGTTACGCCATCTAGTTGATTCGTTGGCTTGGAAGACAATTGATAGAAAGTGGCCTAATTTCGCGGTAGATCCACGTAATTTAAGACTTGGACTTGCCACTGATGGATTTAATCCTTTTCATGATCTTAGCTCCACGTATAGTTGTTGGCCTGTGATGCTTGTTGCATACAACTTTCCCCCATGGTTATGCATGAAAAAAGAACATCTAATGTTAACTTTATTAATTCCAGGGCCGAAGCAACCAGGTAACGACATTGATGTATATTTGCAGCCCCTTATAGAAGATTTAAAAGAGTTATGGAACGAAGGGGTTGAGGTTTATGATGCTTTCAGTAAAACTACGTTCAAGTTGAATGCTATTCTAATGTGGACAATAAATGATTTTCCTGCTTATGGGAATCTAGCTGGATGCACCACAAAAGGGAAGGCAGCATGTCCTATTTGCGGTCTTAATACTTGTTCAAAGTGGCTTCCATTTAGTATTAAGTCCTCATACATGGGTCATAGAAGATTTCTTCCTCCAAATCATCCCTTTCGAACAAAAAAAAGTTGGTTTGATGGACATTATGAAGAAAGGGGAAAGCCTGTAATAATGACTGGTGCTGATGTTTTAAAAGCTATTAGTGATATAGAAGATGATTGGGGAAAAAATAAAAAACAAAAGAAAAAAAGAAAGAAGAGAAAGACAGATGATGAGATTCATATGTGGAAGAAGAAGTCAATATTTTTTGAGTTACTTTATTGGAAGGTAAGTCATTTCTTAATTTTTGTCATGTTATAATATTGTCGAGTTCAATATATAATCACTTATAACATTTTATTTTTCTCTTTTTTAGGAATTGTTATTACGTCACAATCTGGATGTAATGCATACTGAAAAAAATGTATGTGAGAGTATAATTGGCACGATCTTGGATATAAAAGGAAAATCAAAAGATAGTTATAATTCTCGAAGAGATCTTGTAGAACTGGGGATTAGGAAAGAGTTGCACCCAGAGGATAGGGGTGGTAAAATTTACCTTCCAGCAGCATCACACGCCTTATCAAAGGCAGAAAAACAAATATTTTATAATCGGTTAAGAAATTTGAAGGTACCCGATGGATATAGTTCTGACATTAGAAGATGTTTCTCAAAAGATGACAACATAACTGGCCTTAAGTCTCATGATTGCCATGTTTTGATGCAACAATTGTTGTCTGTAGCTTTAAAAGGACTTTTACCAAAAGGTCCGAGGAATGCAATACTTCGATTATGTGCGTTTTTCAATGAAATATGCAAAAGGGCACTAGATCGAGATAGATTGGAATATCTTGAGGATGAAGTTGCTGAGACGTTGTGCATGTTGGAAAGGTTTTTCCCCCTTCTTTCTTTGATATTATGGTACACTTGACAATTCACTTAGTGCGAGAAGCACGTCTGTGTGGACCAGTACAATATCGTTGGATGTATCCATTTGAAAGGTACTTACCTATCTCATCTTATTTCTTATAAACTATTCTATAAATTTTGCTAAAAAAATATTTCATATCTATTAAAATATTTAATATATTGTGAATAGTTAAAAATATTGTCATTTGATTATTTAATTAGATTTATGAAGACACTCAAGGGGTATGTCAAAAATCCTGCACGTCCTGAAGGATGCATAGCAAATTGCTATTTAGCGGAGGAGTGCATGAGGTATTGTAGTGGCTACATGAAAGAAGTTGCAGAAATAGGTGAAAGGCATGGACGCAATGATGACTTTCAAACTGATTCATTATATGAGGGACGCCATATTTCCAAAGGAGTGCACATAACAATGTCTGATGAAATGTTAAAAATTGCTCATCGATATGTGCTTTTTAATACTGCAGAACTTGGACCTTATGAAGAGTACGTATGTGCATATTAATAATAGAAAAATAATAATTTAATATTAAGAATAGGTTAACTTAAGCATGTCTATATTGTCATATGTTTCCTTTTAGAATGCATATGGAAGAGTTGAAGTGTTCAGATAAGCGTCTTTCAACAAATGAAACCCAACTTTGGAAGAAACACTCAGATGCTTTTTGTGATTGGTTCCAGAACA
>MVGT01002602.1:48082-72037 GCA_002174775.1 Macleaya cordata | reverse complement strand
GGTACGGGGCGTTACAGCTGGTATCAGAGCATTGTTAGCTCTGAGTAGACCCAATGACAAGATAAAAGCCACCAAGAGTAGGAAAATGTTTTAAAAGCTAAAAGATTAAAGGAACTAAAAGTTACCAAGTATAAAAAACCTTACTACTGTACTTTGATATTTTGTTAGCTTTAATGCTTTCAATCGGTTTATGTTACAAGAAATCTAAAGAGTGCGATCATGCCAGTGCTAAAAAGAAAGAAATAGGACGAAAAAATATAACAAGTTCTTCCCTAACAAAAAGGAAGCGGGAGAAAGCTGAAGAGTGCCAGAAGTGGCCAAAAGCCAGGTTTTGAAGTTCATAAACCCTGCAAGGGTTGCAATAGTCAGGGGACAGGGATCAAATGGCGGCACACGCGGAGATGTCATTAATAAAGCTCTTTTTTAGCAAGCACCAAAAATCTTAGGTGCTCGGGAACGAGATAATACAGGTCTAAGGGCAAGTCTAGTGGGAGGGATTGGACTTGTTGATCAACAAGTTCCTTCCCACTGTGGAATCTCTAAACATCTAAAAATAGATCTCTTTCTACTGGAATAGGGATCCTTAATGGAGAGCGGCACGCTCAACGGTTGAGCGCCACGCTCAATGAATCAACGCATCTCTATTTTTTTATTTCTTAAATTGTAGGAAACTAACTTCTCTCTCTTCCTTTTTCTATTTTCTCTCCTTAAAAAACTCTAACTAATTTTCTATCTCTTCCTTTTATTCTCTTTCTAAAGTCTCTCACTTTTTTCTCTCTATTTTCTTATCCATGTTAATGGATTGCCACTAGAGCAAATGGATTTCTTATTCTCTTACTATCCATGTTAAGGGATCCATTTTTCAATATTCCACTAGACTTGCCCTAAGGAGAAGAGAGGGGTGCTAATTGTCGTACTAACCAAAACGCTATGGACACCCACTTTATTTTCCAAGTAACATATGGGCCCAATGTGGTTATTAAGAGGATTGTAATATAGTTGTTTAGGCACCCCCATTACAAAAAGAAAAAGGATATTTTCACCCAAATTATAAATTCTCTTTAAAATTTAAATAAATTTCTTTATAAAAAATGTCGGTTCAATGAACGGGTCACACAAGACTAGTTACAAAAAGAAAAAGAAAAAGAAAAAGAAAAATAGATTTATCAATTTTTAAGCTTATAGATTCAAACGCCCTAATTAATCTAAAGAAATTAAGTAAAACAAATCGCCACCTCAACCAGATTCGGAATCTGTGATTCTTGCACTAATCGCAATGTATGGTGGCACGAGGGTAGAGGTGTCAATTGGGCTGGGCGGCCCAGGCACGGCACGGCCCAGCACGACCACGTGGCAGCCCAGCCCAGCCCAGCCCATCCCATTTCGTGCCTGGGCTGGCACGGCCCATTGGCTGGGCCGTGCTGGGCAGGCCTCTTGAGCCCAGCAGCACGAGCACGGCACGGGCACGATTTTGGCCCAGCCCAGCCCAAGCACGGCACACAGCCCAGCACGGCACGGAACCAGCACGAGCCCAGCACGGCACGGCCCAGCACGATGGGCCGGCACGAAGCACGGCACGATTAGAGCCGTTACGTGCCTAACGGTCGGCACGATGGGCCAAAGCACGGCACGGCACGACCCAGGCACGATAACGGCCCAACGTCAGGAAAACGGCTATTTTTGTGTTTTTGACCAAATTACCCCCCTTAACAGCCAAAAAACGGCTATTTTCAGGGGTAATTTGGTCCATACATGGTACCCCACACCCTCTATAAATACTAACACCCCCCCCCCCTATTTTCATCACAAAAATCACAAATCTACTCTTACTTTTCATCATATCTCTCTCAAAATCTCTCTCAAACTCACATCACAACAACAATTCAAGCAAGATCACTCAAAATCAAGGGCCCTCAACTCAAATTCAAGCAAGTTAGTTCAAAATCAAGGGTTCTCATCTCAAAAAAAATTTCTATTCTCAAGTTTCTCCCACATTTAGTTGAGGTATTTATTTTTTTATTTAATTTGTTATATATTATTACATAATTTGATAAATATGGATGCTAACCAATTCTATGAAGTTGATGATTCTAATGCCACACCCCCTCAAGCTTCCAACCAAGGTACCCCAGGTAGTTCTTGTGCCACTTCATCTAAAAGACAAAAAAAATCGGATGTGTGGCAATTTTTTACAGTTAAAGAAGTTCCATTCAAGGGAAAAATTGAAGAGAGAGCAGTATGTAATTTATGTAGTGCAACCTATTCATCTAAGTCAACAGGTGGTACAGGTCACTTAAAAAGACACATAGAAGCATGTGTTCCAAAACATGCTAATACTAATGACCCAACACAAGCCCAGCTCAAGGTAGGTAGTAGTGGATCAATTTCAAATTTTACATATAATCAGAAAAAAATGAGGGAGGGTTTAGCAGTTTATGTAGCTGGGGCTGAGCAACCATTTACTTTTGGGGAAGATCGTAGATTAGAGAGTTGGGTGAAGAATTATCTTCAACCTGGATTTAGTAAAGTTAGTAGAAATACTATTAGAAGTGATACCATGGAGGTTTATAATATGAAAAAACAAATTATAATTAATGAATTAGCTAACCATATTGGTGCAATTTCTTTTACTTCTGATATGTGGACTGGTATTAATAAAATTGGTTATCTTTCTCTTACTGCCCATTATATTAATAGCAATTGGATTTTAGTTAAAAAAATTATTGCCCTCCGCATGGTAGAATATCCTCATAGTGGTCAAAATATATATACATGTATTTTAGGCATTCTTAATGAATATAATGTTGCATTTAAATGTTTTAGTATTAGTTTTGATAATCATAGTGCTAACACTAATGCAATTGAATATTTTAAACGTAGTTTTAAGCCTCCTTATCAAGGACAATTATTTCATGTTAAATGTGCATGCCATATTATTAATTTAATTGTTCAAGATGGAATTAAAATAATTAATAGTGATAAAGATCTTAATTTTATTGATAAAATTAGAGAAGCAATTCTTTTTATTGTTACTTCACCTTCTAGACTTCAAGCATTTAAAAAAATGTGTGAAACTTATAATTTGAAGCCTAGAAAATTTAAAATTGATATACCTATTCGTTGGAACTCAACTTATCTTATGTTGAAATCATGTGAAGGTTATGAAGCAGTAATTATGGATTATTATAATCAACATGGTCACTCAAATTTAGAAATGGTAGATTTTGACAATGCATCTAATTTTTCTAACTTTTTAGAAATTTTTTATAATGCAACAAATGCTTTGTCAGGTGTTTATTATCCTACTACTTGTATTGCTCTTAACCAATTATATAATATTGCAGAAGCTTTTAGAGAATGTAGAACATATGCAATTTATTATAAAGTTTGTGAAAAAATGGAAGAAAAATTTCTAAAATATTGGGAACATATCCCACCTCTTTATTATTTAGCCTCTACAATGGACCCTAGAAAAAAATTAAATGGTACTATGACACTAATTATGGGCATTTGTAATATTTTACACATTGAAATGCATGATACATTTGAAAGTATTATAACTTTGTTAAGTAATTTATATACTTATTATGAAACAAATTTTGGTAATGTACAACGTACAATTATGATGCCACCACCAACCACTAGAACTAGAGATGCTTCTTGGAGATTACTTGCAGATAGTAATCAAATGGCAAGTATAGGTGGTACAACTGTAAAAACAGAACTTCATTCTTATTTGGAAACTCCGGCTCCACATTTTAAATCTGCAGAAGAGGCATATAGTTTTGATATTTTAGAATGGTGGAAAGTACAAGGTCAGACTTACCCAATACTTTCCATCATGGCACGTGATTTACTAACTCCTCCAGTGTCCACAGTAGCATCGGAGTCTGCTTTTAGTGCAAGTGGCAGGGTATTGAACGAGAAAAGGACAAGACTAAATCCAGATATCTTAGATGCTTTGATCTGCTTGAAGGATTGGGACGATTCAGAAAACAGAGAACAAGAAATCTATGATGATTTGGCGGAAGAATTTTCAAATTTAGATGCAGCAACTGATAATGAATAGAATTTAAGTTATATGTAAATTTTTTTTTTTACTATGATGTAAATTTTTTCTTTAAATAACTTATAGAGGTTAGAGTAATGCAAATGATTGATAGTTGAGTGGGTGCCAACCTAGTTGGGATGTGCTCAAACTATAGTGATGCAATTCTCACCTTTTTTATGTAATTTTTGTATTCAATTTAAAATTAATATTAATAAATAAAGTTTATTAGTGGATTTTATTCAACATGGTGTTCTAATTTTAAATTTTTAATATTTTAAATAATTTATTTGAGTTGTTAATGTTAATGTAAATTTTTAAGTTTTAAAATATTTTTATAAATAAAGTTTTTAATAACTAGAAATTTAGTAAATATATTTATATAAGTAATAAATGTCAAATAAAATGAAAAAAACACAAAAATAGGCAAAAAAACATTTTTTACTGATTTCGGCCCATTAAGGCACGATGGGCCAGCCCGTTGGGCGGCCCATTAACATACAAAATTCAAAAAAAAAAAGGGCGGGATTTCAGATGGGCGGCCCATGGCACGCTGGGCTGGCACGGCCCAGCACGAGGCCCAGTCGTGCTGGGCCAGTGGGCCGTGCTGGGCTGACCTAAACTTTGACTTGGCACGGCACGGCCCAGCACGAAACCCTGTCGTGCCGACCGTGCTCCGTGCCGTGCCAGCCCAGCCCACTAGAGGTCCGTGCCGTGCCGGCCCAGCACGGCCCAATTGACACCTCTACACGAGGGTTTATCCGAAAAATTATTTGATCTTTCTATTCATTTCCCAGGGACGGACCTAACAGAGGGCTATAGCCCGGGGTAGATTTGGGAAAAAATTCTTTTTATAATAGAGTGCGATGTAGTTGAGTGTTATTTTGTGCACCCACTTTATATGAGGGTGCACATCACTAATAACTATCTAACCCTTTATTGTTTTGTAGTCAAGATAAATGGAGTTGACTGCATAGCAATAAATGGATGGATGATGGCAGTGATGTGCACCCTCATGTACTGTGGGTGCACAAAATAGCTCGAAAGTTGAAACATATGGTGAGAAGCACCACACAATAACTTGAGATGCACTATATCAACTCTTATTTAGTGAAGAAGGAATTACTGTATCCTGGCTTGAGATGCCCCATGCATATCATCTTATGTTTAGTGGAGAAGCACTATATCATACCTTCATTTCTTGTACCTTGAGCTCCTCCAATTCTCCAAAGTAGGAGAAATCCTTCTACCCTTTAAACTTGGCAATAGCTTCAAGAAGGGTAAATTTGTCAAAATACTAAAATTTACCTAGATAATTATTATTTGTTGGGTACTCCGGGTCTTAAAAACCGCGTTACATTTTGGGGCCTATAATTTTGAGTGAGGAGATACCGTCTTCACAAAAAATTAGCTCATTCTAAATAAATTTGCCCATTAAAATCCCCTGAAAAATTGGTTTAAATCAATGGTAAAATTAATATCTATTTCACAATTGTTTTAACCCCATTAAATTACCATCTAAATTTTATTGATGAAATAGAAGACTCAAAATTTCACCATGTAGCTAAATAAGGGGTTAGATGTCTTAAAATGATATCATTTTAGGTGAGGATGATTTACATAATGAGAAGATCATCTACACCAAAAAATCTATCTTGGATCATCTTCACATGGGCTCTACATGAAAAAAAAATTCAAAAATCTCCCAGTAGCATAACTCATAGTAAAAGGGAAAAAATTAACTTTAAAGTTGACAAAATGGTTTTTGATAGTCTTTTTAACATAAAATAATTTATAAACAAGGCCTTTTAGATTGCAATTATTTTTAGAAAGGCCAAATTAGCTTAGGAAAGAAAAGAGTGAAAAAGACCCAAACAACTAGAGGGCCTTGTGCGATTGCATGTTCCGTTCTGCTCCTTCAAGAATTTCTTGATCTGGATGAACAGTGCAGCTTTGAAACATCCATCAGATACAGATGGTTGAGCGCCAGGGAAGCACTCGTGTTGCACTTTTTTTTTTCAGTGTTTTTATGCAATCTATCAATTTTTTCTTACTGGTGCGAAACTGATACCAGGCGACCAATATCTTAACTAATGGAAACACCTACATAGAATATTATCACTTGCTAGTTGCTACTTGTTTCTCAATATACTCTTTTAACACTTACAAAATTAGTGCTCGTGTCTGCGCCTGCAGGGCATATCTTTCTTTCTTTCTTTTTTTTCTTTCTTTTTTTTTTCTGATTAAGAATCATATATACATAAGGATTTGTTGACACATAATGGCACGCTGAAATGAATAAAGGAATGACTTCTGGTGAGGATGATCTTCTCGGACATCACAAATTATTAGCCTAATCTGAATAGAAATTATATGTTACAACAACATTATGATCATCAACTGAGTAGGATTCCTGTAGGGCTAGAAATCAAATTGGACTGGTTCGTTGATTCAACTGATGAAAAAAATGCCTCACCACCGGAATTCATCTGACAATTCATCTTTATGAATATGAGAATTTCACTGGCTGAATCAGATTTTCAAAAATGTCAATAGATCCGAACTGTTACATATACATAAAGCACTGGACTGTTTTTGGACCCAGTCCGAGGCCAATGCTACGTTTGGTAACTGGATGAAGTATAGGCGTATGGTGGAAGGGATTATGTCGGGGCTGCACTGGGCTCTGAACACAACTTCCCATGCCATCAGACAAAAAAGTTAGTACAACAGAATAATCAACCAAGCACCCAATACAGCAATTTTCACACAATTCAGCTCTAAAAAGTAAAAAAACTTCAATCTGTAGATGGTTTGAGAATCAGAATTGAAACATCTTTCATTTACAAATGGAATTGAATAAAGGCCTCCTTTACTCCAATTTCACAACTCTATATATATATTCAAATTGTTACAGTAATAATTCAAAATCTGAAGAAAAACCCAGTTTAATGAAGATGAGATACAAAATACACATACCTTGAAAATCGAGATGTCCTGCCAGACTACTTGTAACATCCATTAAGATGAGCTTGTTGGGAAGCAAAAAAAAAAAGAAATAAAGAAATAAAAGGAAATATAATGGAAGTGAATGACTACAGAGGCTAACCTTTGCAGGTTGCGTACAATTGAACTGTGTTGTGTAAGAATGTGATCATGGAAGATAAACCACTAAAGCAAAATACAAGATTGCTCCTCGATATCTTACACCTTGGCAAAGAACGTTATTTCAACCAAGCTTTTTATCGGATCCTTTTAAGTTGAGATTAAACCATTTCTTCTTGGCCGACTTATCCTTTCCATCTGAATTTCCATCCTCTCCTGGGCTTTCAGCTTTTAACTCCTCAGCAGGAACCTTACTGCTGCTAGAGCCACTCCCACTAGCACCATTTGCTGGCCTGGTTACAGTGAATGAACAATGGATGCTATCTCTCTGTTTCAGCAGCTCATCAACCTGTTTTGCAATAGTAACAATGAGTTTCGACCCCAAATTGCAAAATATGGATCACAAAAATGTGTAATGACAAGACCGAGACCAAGGATGAAGTCGTTAAATAATGCCCATTATACTAATAAAATTTAAACAGAAAAAAGTCAGTGGAGAATTTAGGTTTTTCAAAATATGCAGAAACAGTCACTTCCGTTTTTATCTTGATAACGAAAAGAATGAAGGTTCTGTACTCCCAGGATTTATGGTGGAACCATACCCCCAGCCTCCTTCAAGTACATCAGAACTCTAGTAGGAATGTTCCCCACAGCACAGAACTTTGACACGGGGAAACCAACCATGAAAAGTTTTACTCCCTTCATAAAAAAGAATATGTAAAGCAGTTACAGAAACCTTGCCCATAAATGTCAACCATTAAGAACCCCAGGAATATTATACGTCAAAATGAACTCTTTAAGAGTCCATGTAGCACACTATGAGATATTTCTCTCATTCTATGATGCCACGTTGCCACCCATTCACTACTAAAAAACACTTCCCAAGGGAGAAAAAAAACAAATATGGTAATATCAATAATGTCTAAAAAAAACTTTCCAAGAAAAACAAATATGACCAATATTGGTACAATGTTGTATACTAAAAAGAATATGCTAATATCAATATTATTAAAAATAAAAAAAAATTTGCAAAAAAACAAGTATGGTAAAAATATTGATTTATACTACATATCATATGATGTTATATAAAATCATGTAACAAAATATTGATAAATCATATAATATCGTAGCTGCTTAAGCATAGACCATTAAAACCTACTTAAAAACTCAAATATTCATTAAAAAACAAAAAACAGACTTGTTTTTATTTTTTCATTTCCAAAGAGAACACACAAAAGTTGCAAGAAATTTGAGTTGCTATCATAATATGAGAATGACAAGTTATTTTAAGTCATTACCTACTGCATTCAAGATTTCAAGTCACGTCTTAAACTAGCATCAAGGTTTCAATCCCGACCATAATGGACATATTTCCAGCAGTCGAAAAACAAGAGAATGCTCACTTCTTGAGAGCCAATCTAGATTAGCATGGATAGTGTATTCATTTAAATACACTTATCTTGAGACCCTCTCTGGTTTAGTTCTATGTATATGCTTTTCTCATCACCAAAAAAAGAAGAAGAAAGATTACAATGGACAGTGTATTCATTTAAATAAACTCATGGATGCACAAATATAAATGAAAACTAATTTAGTACTATGAGATATCAAAGTGAACAGATACATATTGTGTAAATTAGACATACGGATTGCTTTTCCTGGCTGTATCTGTTTGTGACCTCCTGAAATCGAGCCAATGCCTACAAAACCTCAACAACAAGATTTAATCAACAATTAACCACATGCTGCCATTAGATAGTCCTTTCAAGGAAAACTAGAAATTTTACTTTTCTATATTCTGCCTCAAATTGCCGTAGTTCATTTCTCTTCCTTAATATTTGAGCCTCAATCTCCTTCAGTTTCTCAGTGGTATCTTCAAATGACTTTGCGCAAAGAGCCTCTATAGTATAAGTTGCAGTCTTAAAAAAATTGTCTCCTGAAGAAAATTTGATGGTCATCAGCAAGATGCACATACTGAATGAATTTCAGAAACTGAACGATAAAAGTATGAAGCAACCAATACAGACCATAAACAGCAAATATGTGAGTGCCAGGTTTTAGTTCTGACACTTCACAAGGTTGGAGGCCTTCCAATCTTTTGAAGAAAGCAGCTTCAGGGTCCTTCGCCATTGCTAGCTGCACAAGAACAAGAAAGAACCCAACAATTCTGTAATTCATCCCAGTAACTGCTGACAGTCACTAGAAAAGAAGCGAAAATGATTTCACATACCGCATTCACAGCTGAATCCATACGATATACTTGAAAATGTAAGAAATACATCCCTGCAGATGTTACTTTGCCAGTCTTCTCACTGTCTTCCTGTACACACAGACAAATAGTATCAGTAATTACCATGTTAACTGAGCTAATGTATGTAGTCCTAACAAGAGTATTAAAGTATCCCAACAGCTACCAAAACAACAGAATGGAATGGACATCAAAAATACCAAATATTGTGGCTGTTAAACCTTCATTAAAAGCTTCTGGCATAAGCTCGGATGAAATAGCATATGAATCAACATATATAACACAGGACATGATTATCCAAGATTTTTAATGAGCAGTTAAGAACAAAATGAACAAAAAACCCTAAAAAATAGCCCAAAACAATATCTTAAGCCATGAGTGCAAAATGGAAACTGCTGTAATACAATTCGCCATGCAAGAACAAGTATGGTTGCCATAAATCAGTAACCATAATTTATTGTTTTCCCTAGTGTATGCATGCAGATAACAAGTCTACTTATGCAGCTTGAGGAATTGTAGGGCAAGCAGAGCTGCAGAAGATACACAAAGGTCACCATTGAAATTGGCATTCCTCAAAAGAAATCAAGGGCTTGCCTGATATGCACCATTTACAATACAGCTAAACTTCAAAAGCTCTCTGAAAAATATTTAAATCTGGAGAAAAGACATAAACTAGCTACTAGAGCTTTCCAATGAATCTATATATTCTCAATCAAATATGTGACAACTCTTGGAAGGGATTGTCTCGAGGCTGGGCAAGATATGGAGATCCCAGACTCTACTTCTTCAATGTCCATCTATCGCTACTTTGGATTTTTCGGGCTACTTGTTTACCACTCACTCATGGTTGGAGAACAACTAACCCTTGAATTTGATTCTGGCCTTCTATAAATGGAGCCAAACTATTCCAAAAAACTTATCAAGAGATCAGTTGTATCCTAGTATCTATCACTAACAGCATAAAGATACCAATATTATCCTCAAGGTACGCTTGAGTTGAAGCACCTTAGAGACACTACATCATAACCTGAGCCTCAGGTCCTGAGGCTCAACCACCTTTTCAGTGAAAATTGTGGTTTTCTGATCAACACTCTCATTTATTTTTTACCAAGTTTTTCTATGTTTGGACACTTTATTTATTTTGAGAGAATTTAAGTTAAGAGGATTCTTAACTGGAGTTGGATGATTAGGCTTAGAGCTCATGAGACTTGAGTCTATTCTCCCTGTGAATATTGTCCAAATAGCAATACAAAAAAGTTTTCTTTGTCTTCAAAATTACTCCAAAGTTAAGTCTTTCTCTCATCAGGCCACGATATGACTGAAACAAGCAAGCCGTTGAATCAGTTTCCATGTACAGCCCATTCTACTAAAGGTGGGTATCATTCTACTTCTTTACTATTAATTTGCTGCAGAAATGTTAATTCAAGGAGGCTATTGATGACACTAAGGACATTTGAGGGTATTGTTTTCTAGAAAATTCAAACTGCCACGGCAACGGTTTCGAGGATCCATTTGTGAACTTCTCATTTCAATATTCTTTATGGGCCTTATGGCCAGTGACATCTTCTCACTTTTTAGCACGGTCTTACTATTTGCTATTGAAGGTGGACGGTCCTATAGCAATTAGCAAATAAACATAAGGTGTTGGTTAAAGGTTGTTGAAGGTGGAAGGAGGTTCTATAGCTTGTTTGTTAATGGTTAAAATTTCTATATACGATTTATGCATTTTAGAGCATGTCAGAGACTACTTCCGAGATGTGGGTGCTCGATATTCAGAGATACTCTTAGATATGTGGGGATCCAGTTGAGCAAGGTTTCTTGTTTGCGCCACAGATGTAAAGATCTCCCTATTCAATTGAGGATCCATTATTGATAGAAAACTCTCTTTCTATATTAGACTTATTAGTAGGCCAGTGGCAGAGCAAATTACCTATGTGAATGGATATAATATGTGATGAAGTCCATCACAAGTAATACACATTCTTTCTTTTAAAAAGATGGGTGAGGAGGACTTGACCAACCTAACCTAGGCCCGTACAAAGTACGAAGCTAACAAAGAGAAATGAACCAGCCTAACATTTAAAGAAGGGGGACAAGGTCCTAACTCCAAGAAACAAGCAAAAGCTTATCTCAAACAAAGATGAGGAACACCCGACTTGTCAAGATTAAAAATAGCAATAAGCCTGTTAGGGAAGCATGCTATAGGTAAAAGGTTTAAGATCTTTGAATTATCTTTTCAGTACTGGTCCCGACGTGTTTCGATTTTTCTGTAGACCGTAGTGACCGTTATACTGTGAACTGTCCAAAACTAGTTACAGTTGTACTTTGGTCATTTTTGACATTTCTCGGTACTTCATTAATTTCTAAAAAAACTTGTAACCAAAATACAGTGATAGCACTTTTAAATGCCTTTTCAAGGTCCTCTTTTGCAATAATTGGATTTACAGTTTAAGAGTTATAATTTTTCGAAGGGTACTTTGCAAGACAGTTCGGTCTTAAATCAACCTAATGAGTTGCCTCAGTTGACCCGAGTTTGACCATCCTTATTAGGGTTGACCAATAGTTGAACCTTTTCAGAAAGACTTGATTTGACCTATCTTGACCAAGTTTGGTTATATGTCGACCTAAAACAGTTAGTTTGACTTTACTTGATTTGTAGTTGACTTGACATATTTGATTTCTATTTTAACCCATTATGACTAACAGGGTTTCAGAACCTATTACATATTCAGTTATGGGTTTCAGAATTTGGGCGCCCACCTAAATAATGCAATAAATATCACAAACCAGAATCTATACATCAACAGAAAATAGCATGTATCTTTTTCCACAGGCTTATGTGTTGCAGGAACAAGGCAGCAAAGCATGAGAATAAAAATGGACTTATTAAGGTACCTGTAAAGCCAACCCATAACCTCCATTGACGTCGTGTTCAAAATAAAGTAACTGCAAAAAATCATAATGTAAATGCAGTTTTCATCTCCGTATTGAAATAATGTAAAAGGAAGTTGCAAGACAAGTTCGAAGGGAAATGGAAATAAGTAAAAAGATATGCCAGACTACAATGCATACACAAGGTGCTTCAAGTTTATTTATACAACAGTACCTTAAACTTGCTCTGTGCTGGTGAAGTAGCTCTAACTACAATCCCTGCCTGCGCCTGCTGCTCATTGATTGTTACACCAAAAAAGTGGGCACATTGCTTGTCCACCTAGACCAATAGACATTATAGAATATGAAGAAAGGAAAAGAAAAAAAAAAAAAAAACAAAAGACAACTCAAACGAGGAAGACTATACAAATATGCACCTTTCCGCTAACTGATGTTCCAATTGGAAGAGGTCTAACTGTAACAGTTCCATTTAGAGCATCTTCTAGAACAGTAGCAGAAACTGTCGTCTTGATGGGGACACCCAGCTTGCTGGGAAAAAACATACAACGAGTGAAAAATAGCCTGTATAAAACCAGAAACTCGTAAGCATCAACCAAGGTATCACCTGAATAGTGCGGCAAACATTGTATTGACAGTTCCCAGGTTGGATAAGTCGATTTCCATATCCATGCCATCACTTTCTAGAGCCTGAGTTTTAGTAGTTATGAAAAGTCAAAAAAGGGTATTAAATTTTGAATTTACCAACACTTCGCCCAGTTAAAATTGGAAATTAATTCAAAAAATTTAAATCGATAAAAAAGTATAAATTTATCAATTCAGAGAAGTTGGGAAAAGTAATGCTAAAATGTTGCGAAGATGCACTGATTTTAAATGGATAATCAAACAGGCATGACGACAACAACAATCACGTAGCACAAAGAGCATACATTTGAGGTAACATATTCAAGATAACTAACACTTGACATAAATTGAAAGATAATGTCACTGAATCATATAATATCGATTATATCATCAATTTTTATGGCAAAGTCAATCTACGACCTGAAATGTGCTAGTATGGGAAAAGAAAGTAAATGGCAGAGAAAGATAAAGAACTCCAAATTCAACATATTAGAAAATGCATAAATACAGGCAAGGACTAATTGATACTCACCAAATTACAAAACAGTTACCATCACTCTAGACTCTGTAGTGAAAGACTTAAGTGATAGGTGGTTGCAGACCCCTAATAGCATAAAAGAAAAAAAAAAGAAAAATGATATCTTGACTTCCAAAAGCTGAAACTACTTGAAGAATAATTGGTCATCAAAAGTGAATCACGAAAAAAGACATTTCCAAGCAATTATTTCCAAGAATAATTGGTCATTAATAAGACTCGTAAATCCCCAAAAGAAGTACTCAAGCAATCAAATGAACTTAAATTTGAGGAAACCTTCTCACTGAGTCAAGACACTATCTTCTTCAGCTGAATATAATTTATACCACTTGGGAGATAATAGAAAATTCAGATCACTGTAAAACCATGTTTCTTTTCAAAATATCAAAATAAGAGTAAAACCTCAAACCAAAGCAATCAGTTCTTGAAATTTATAGATATTCCTATTGAAATAAAAGAACACCAGGGAGAACCGACAGTTGAATTTGGTGTTTGAGCTACTCCTAACCTCATTCCCATTAAATATTCCAAATTTAGAAAAGAACTCTCCCAGACACCTGACAAACTTGAGCTATGTTATTAAAGACTGTCTAGGAGGCTAGGCAGCCCAAGCCAGACTAGCGCCTAAGGCCTTCTAGTCAGCGACTAGTCCCAATAAATCCGCCCAGTCCAACTTATTTCCAATTCCAGCCCAGCCTATCCCTATGTTGTATTCTGCGAGAGGCGAGGCGGGGCGATAGCTTAGTCGCCTCGCCTAGGCGCGCCTAAGCGTGGACTAGGCGTCGCCCAGATACTGCAACAGAGAAGGAATGGAAGGAGAGATGGTCGTTCTAAATTATTTTGGGAAAGAAGATAAAAATAACATTTAAAATATATGGGTTTTGTTTTGTTGTGATGTAGCTTGTAGTACAGACCTTTATCTTGACATTTGGCTAAAAAGTAGTTTGAAAAGACCTAAAGATAGTGACATTTGGCTGTTATTTTTATTCAGGAATCTTCTTTTGGGCCTAGATATTTCCACCCAACACACCTACTCTCTTTACTGGTAAACCCCAACAATTAATATGGACAGAAGAGCTACACGTCACCCAAAGCTTTTTATTTCTTCTCTCTACATTTGGCTGTTATCTTTATTCAGATACAGACGGCGTCGGCCAGCCTGAGACGATGAAGAGCAGCAGCAGTAAAGAAAAGGAAAAAAGGAGAAGAAAAGAAGAGAAGAAAAAGAAAAAGAAAAAAAAAAGAAGAGATAAGAGAGAAGAGAGAAGGAGAAGAAGAAGGAGAAGGGTACTTACCGTCACCGGCGAGTTCGAGTGGAGGGCGGACAGCAGCAAACCCTAGCAGGCAGCTGCTTCCTCTCTTTTCCCCCCACTCTCTCTATATCGAAAATTTGTTTTTAAACCCTCTTAAAAAATGTTTTAACCGAAAAAACACACCAGAATTTTGTTTTTTACAAAAAAAAAAAAGTTAGTTTAGGGGCACCTCGCGTTGGTTCTAGGGCAACCGCCTCTTTGTGACACAGGGCGAGCCTAGGCGTTCGCCGAGTCGCGCCTAGTCGACAAAAGCGATAGCCTGTGGAACATCTGTGTATGCGCTGCGAGCTCCTGAAATTCGCCTCGCCTAGGCGCGCCTAGGCGACGCCTTTAACAACATAGGCCTATCCATAACCCCACATAATTCTTTAAAAGATGTTCCAAGCCCAAGGATTTTAAAACATCGAAGCCAAGCGCATATCTCAAATACTGGCCCAAGCCAACCTCACCAACCCCATTAAGTTACTAACCCTAATGTCTTTTCTTTTTTTCCTTAGAAAGTTAGATCTAAAAACAGATTGTGCCCCAACAGAAGAAAAAGGACGAAGAAGAAAGAACTGAACAAGAAGAAAAGAAGAAGGAAAGAAGAAGAATATGAGAAAAAGAAAAAAGAAACGTACCTGGTTTTCCGGCGATCGTGCTTCTTACCAACAGCGGCGGAAGGACCTTCATCTCTTCTTTCTTTCTTTCTTTTTTAAAATAAGACCTTCTCTTCAATCTTCCTTTTTTCTGTTTTAAAAACCCCCAACCAAAACACTAAACTTTATTTTACAGTCTCAAACTAGTGATGGAGCTAATCGGCGCCTACGGGCCCAGCCAATAAGCCCAAATCGAGTGCCTAGTCCCCGATTTTTGTGGCAAATCGGCCTTGAACCCCTAGTGGTCCATGCCGTGGCAGCTGAGGAGCGCCTAGGCCCTGATTAAATCCGCCTAGACCCTAATTTAATAACATAGAACTTGAGTAAGCTAAATTTTCCTAGACTTAATTTGCTTACCAACAAAGTTCTAATCCTGCTCTAATTAAAAATTAAAAAAGACTTCTTAAAACAAGGCAGACAATAGAAAGAAAGTTGAACTCTCGAATGGTAATATTAGCATAAACCCATACCATGTTTAAACTTGTGGTTATTGTTGATAACAGTATCTTATCATGTGATACACCTTTGCCACTTTGATACCATAATGGTCAGCCATGACAGCACTATTTGCGAACCAAGCACCCAAGGATGTGTTGGCCTCCCCAAATGGTGTCAACGCCACCGTTTCACCATTCAGGCAGCCTGGGTGTGTCTTGGTCAGTCCATGAGACACATGACAGCAGTCACAGCATGGTTAGCAAAATAGGAATCATTCGTTGCCAAATCCAATCCGACTCATATGACACGGACGAGACTATCCAGAGCTGAGTCAAAAGGAATCAGGTTACCATTATTAATATAAATGATCCCATCTCTTCTCTTCCTCTCACTAAAGAGCAGTCTGACAGCTGACTGGCAAATATCAAATCTCCATCTCTCTTTCTGATAAAAATTCATAGCTTGACTAGACCGAGTCTTACCACCGATTTGTAGATGAATCGTTGGGTTATATCCGATTCTATGTGACAGCCAATTTCACCTTGACATTATGAACCGCCTATCACCAATTCTGATATGTTTGAATCGACGATTTGTCAAAACATGCACGACAATGCCACGTGCATACCAACTACGCATCCAAGGAGGGCCTGGGCATGCCACTTGTCATCTTTTTGTTTGAAACATCGGTGCCACATCAGCGTGACCTCTACAACAACTTGGACAACCAAGTCTTACCCCTTAAGCTTTTTTTTTTTTGATAAAGCTTACCCCTTAAGCTTAAGATGGCATGTACAAAGAAATCAAAACAGACTAACACTTTGAGGGCAAGAGGAGACTGAAACATGGAAAGGCACATCTACCATAGCATCATCCCCTTGCCAAACACAATCGGGTGTCTGCAACATTAACATAACCTGCAACAACGTGCAAAAGGATACGACCCCACTAATGCTGGGTATGAAACTAAGACGTTTAATACCCCTTCAGCTACAAATACAAGGTCAAAACTACCAAATAGATCATTTTGGGTCCCAACTATGAACTTTTGACCCAAAATTCACTGCTCAAGCCGCTTATGCTTCCTCTTTCCCTCTCCAACCTCTTGGTTCTCCACGGCACAACGAAACCACCAATGGCTTGTTGTATGCGGCACCGAAAGAGAGCAGTCAGAAAAAATCTGCTCACTGTTGACAGCACTGTGGGGTGATTTACGTTGCATTTGTAGACATCTTCTGAGACTTTTTTGCTCCCGTGCCACTGTCGACGCCCACAAACTTTGCTTTTTCGACTCAAAGACCTCTTAAATTCAAATCCACTTTGATGTGTGCGAGACATCTCCAAATACTATATAAACCCTACCTAGACCCATTAAACCCTAGAAGAAACCTTCTAAGCAATGATTGGGGATTTAACATGTCCAAGATTGGGGATATCTGTTTTTCAAACCAATTTAAAGCTTTTATATAAACCCAGTATGAGTTGGTCATTACAACCACAATAAAACATCCCTAGAACTCTCAAAATCTCCCTCCTCATCTGCAAATTCATCCACCATCAACCCTCGAAGTATAAGGTTCAACTACACCTTCATTTCTTCAGTTCTATTCTTGTTTTTGGATCATTTTTCATGTGGGTTGTGCACCACTGCAAAGCCCCTTTTTTAACTTGAAACCTATGAAAACATTTTTAGCCACTCAAACCAAGTAAGTTATCCATCTATACCACCTTCTTTCTCACCAATCTTCCTCCCTTCCCCATGTTTTTCAGCCTTCTAGTCGCACCCGTTGTAGGGGAACCCATAAACTTAGTTTACGACATTGATCCAATTGTTTTATGCATGTTTTGATTATGCACAGGACTTACATGCTTCTTAAAAGCTAATCGAGCTAGTATTAGTTGGTCATTATTTGCCAACTTTCGTAATAAAACATAATGGCCTAGGTCACTCAACTCTGCAATGTATTACTATTATAACTTAGTGCAACACTTATACTTTAATCAGCCATAAGAACTCTTAAAACTCAATTGTAAGATATTTTCCACCAAAAGTAAAGCGAGTAAGATATATTTCTAAAGTTACACATTTATGATCTCAAAAAATTTAAATAAAAATAAAAAAAGAATATTTTTATTCATTTCATAAAAATCTATGACACCAATAGCATCAAACCTTAAGCAATCATACTAACCTTGCATCTCTTAAATAACACAAAAATGTAAGAGATAGAGGTGTGTATATATATATATATATATATATATAGAGAGAGAGAGAGAGAGAGAGAGAGACCTCAAATCCTGAAGTATCATATTGTCTTCTTTTCTCTGGATCAGATAAGATACTATAAGAATATGAAACCTCTTTGAAAAGTTCTGAAGCTTCAGGGCTGTTGGCATTTTTATCAGGATGATACCTGTTCATAATTTGAAACTAAAACAGTTATATTATGAAGCTAATTTCCATTATTTATCAATGAACGTATGTAGAGCAAACACATGAGATAGATAGAACTAAAAAAACAAGGAGAATTAAACAAGAATAAGCAACACCTACACCATGCAATAAACAGTGTTGATGCATCATCTACAAAATGGCATACCTATTAAGATGTTCACACTATTACACCAAAACATCCATCTAATACGTGGGTCATTTCAATCATTAGTCAAGAAGACGCTTCCTTTGGTGTTAAGCAAGCTACCATATTAGGGTGTTTTTGGTATGTGTCAGTAGCAACTGAAGTGATTTGCAACCACATCACCTTGTTATTTGTCAACATGTAAGAATCAAGAGCTGAATTAACATCAAGAGCAACTTTGGGCGTTTCGATAGCGTTTTTGTGTGATCTAAAATATCTTGTATAGTTTTGTGTGGGGGAACCGTACTGTCGGTGTATGAAACGTGATAGTGTTGGAAACCAAGACCAGTACAAAATGGCACAATGATCTCAATGAGCTCGACATTTATACCCATGAAATTGTGGTGAAACATTCATAGCCATAAGGAACTAAAAGGAGGCAGAAGAATAGAGCCACCAGGGGGAGAGAGCAATTTCAAGAGCATGACGACATAAGCAACTAAATGTTAGACATTACATGTCTACAAAATCGAACTACTCTATAATGTAATTGATGTGTTTTGTTTAGTTCATATTTTAACAAGGTATAGGAAAGTAGCCGATGCAATTGCCATTTGCTGATTGAAGATGAATAGGTGGACGTTAAGTCCGACAGAGAAAATAATGGAGCGTCAGATATCATGACTACTCCACGGAAGACCCTATTAGTGATAACAACAGTGACAATGTAATATTGGGACAAGGATTGAACACCAGTGATAATACATTTATTGATGATTTTTGCAGTAATAATAGGACTTGGATCTATTTTATTGACTTGGTGGTATGCTAGCTTGTTAGTCAATCATAACATTCAAGTTTTCACCATAACAAAATTCTACATAATTCCTCTAGCTCTCTAGTCAGTCTTAGTTACTTCTACACTTATTTTTAAGTAACTTTTCTAGTGCTTGTTGTTTCTATTGCTAGATTTAATTATGAATATTATACAATATTTTAAGAAACTTTAGAAGAAAAAAAAAATTAGCTTGCCATAAAATAGAGTCTAGGTTTGACCTAGCCTTTTGGAAGCAAAAGGCCTCAAGGTGTGTACATCCTCCCTCTTCTTTCAGTTCTCATCAATAGCTCTTACTCAGTGTTTTGGGATCAATATCAGGGAGTTATTGCGCAGAGATAGGCATTTTAGTCTTAGTTAGATGTTTACACCTGACAATGAGTTGGCTCTTTCGAGATTATTCAGTCAGGAAATTAGGTATTCTGTGCTATAAAGCTAGAGCAGCAGACGAGAAAAGGTGAAAGCCAAATGACAAATTATTCAATCAGGTAATTTATCATAACTTCCACTGTCGTCCAATCTGTTATTTTACCATTCCTCAAATCATGAGAATGATATGATCTTATATTTTTTTATTTATTTTTATTTTTTTATTTTAGTTATTGTTAGGATAAAATAAATAGTTAGTTTAGATGAGTAGTCCACGTATGAGTCTAGGGTAGAATATGTCAATTAGTTTGTACTAGTGGGTAAGTGGTAGTCCTATTTTGTAGGCATGATTTTGTAAGTGGTTAAGGGTCCTATTATTTAGGGTTTACTTGATTTAGTTGTTGTTTCTTAGTGGATAGAGTTTCATATTTTTAGGGATATTATTTGTATACGTGGGTATTTTTAGTTAGAGGTGTTTGTAATTGTAAAACTCTATTTAAAGAGTTTGAACATTAATGAAAGGGATGTGAAGAAAATTATTAAAATAGTAAACACTGTTGTGTTTGTTGGAGGTCGTGGGCTCCTCAATTAGCCCTAAAATATTGAGGTCACAGGCTCCTCCATTAGCCTGAATCCTATCCTTCTTCTTCTAATCTTCTATTTTTCTAATTTTTATTTATTTTTTTAGATACAATCTCCGGGATTGTATCAAAGTGGTATCAGAGCAGGTAGATCCCTACCGGTGACCATATCAAAAAAAGAAGAAGAGAGATTTTGTTTTGGGTCTCCAACCATTGTCATTGGATCTTCACATATATACCATTTTTGTAATCCTTTGTTTGTTTGAGTATTGTGTTTGTGTACTCGTTGTCCATTGGTTCATTATTTATATCTCATGGAGCACAAACTATATTATGAAGAAGATCGATCAACATTAATTCAAGAGTGGGCAGTAGAAACTAGCAGCTTGCTCAAAGAATGGAAGCAAGAATTTGATGAATTTCATCGCCAATGGAAAGCTCAAATTGCTTACCACATATCAATGGTCCAGTTCGGAAAACAAGGTTGTCGGTATTTGTCTGATTTCTTTAATATATTTGAAGAACCGAGGGAGAATACAAGAACACGACTACGAGGTTTACGCCCTTTCAACATTCATGATTTTTTCTGCATTTTTGAAGAAAATGAGAACACAGAAGTGCCAAGTTTTATTGTTGCATCATCCAGAACATCTCCAACGTGTGTAGATCTATTTTTGGAGGCGTCTCACGAAGGGCATCGGTCCAATTATTTTCCTCCATATATTGGTGAAATTTTGTCATACATGGCTATCAACATCTTGCAATATTGTTGTTGGAGAACACTCAAATTTAGCAAATATCTTGGTAGAATTCGGGGAAGGGTTTTGGTCAAACGCATGCTTCAAGGATTGTATTTTTTCAACCTTGAGGGCAAGGTTGTTTTTAAGGGGGGAGGGATGATACGATCCTATATTTTTTTATTTATTTTTATTTTTTTATTTTAGTTATTGTTAGGATAAAATAAATAGTTAGTTTAGATGAGTAGTCCACGTATGAGTCTAGGGTAGAATATGTCAATTAGTTTGTACTAGTGGGTAAGTGGTAGTCCTATTTTGTAGGCATGATTTTGTAAGTGGTTAAGGGTCCTATTATTTAGGGTTTACTTGATTTAGTTGTTGTTTCTTAGTGGATAGAGTTTCATATTTTTAGGGATATTATTTGTATACGTGGGTATTTTTAGTTAGAGGTGTTTGTAATTGTAAAACTCTATTTAAAGAGTTTGAACATTAATGAAAGGGATGTGAAGAAAATTATTAAAATAGTAAACACTGTTGTGTTTGTTGGAGGTCGTGGGCTCCTCAATTAGCCCTAAAATATTGAGGTCACAGGCTCCTCCATTAGCCTGAATACTATCCTTCTTCTTCTAATCTTCTATTTTTTTAGTTTTTTTTAGATACAATCTTCGGGATCGTATCAGAGAACAATTGCTAACATGGTAGGGAATTTCTTGAATCACTAGTGTTGCTACTTGAAGTGTGCACTCTTACTCACATGTTTAGAGAGAAGTTTCCTTGCCCAATTTCTACATGGAAGCCTCTTTATCTTTTTCCTATAAAGATATATTTCTCTTGTGTACCAAGCTAGTACTAGGCACCCTCAGTAAATAACTACAAACCCACAAACTTTCGATATAATGACTGGTATAACCTACTGCTTTTCCATGACAAGATTAAGGGAAAAATGCAATCTAACCCAAACTAGCATCAAATCGTTCTGGTTACAGTTTGATAATTCCAGCAGAACAAATAGCTTCGATTCTCACAAAACATGATGTCATAAAAAGAACACCAATTATTCATTGAGTTTCATATGAACCAAACCAGTAACAAATTTTCCCTAACATTTAGATTCCCGTTCCCATAACTTTTCTTCATAAGAAGAATGTAGTCGAGCTGGGATTAAGCTCATACCTCAACTTGATTGTACTTTGTATCAAACAATTAGGTCATGAATTCCATCTAGCACTTAATTAAAACAAACAGAAGCCTACCTAACTTATTGAAATGTTTCATGCAAACTGAATAGAATTTGTCAAGAAAGGTTCTGAGTTAAGTGAAATGAAAGAAGTTTAACTTACTTAAGAGCAAGCTTTCTGTACGCCGTTTTAATCTCCTGATCGGACGAATCCCTCGAAACGCTCAGTACCTCATAAGGATCTCGACGGACAACAGGCACGGAAGGACCTTCGATCTTCGAACCCATCCTCCCTCCCTCCCAAACTTCTCTCCCTCTCTCTCTCTCTCTCTCTCTCTCTCTCTCTCTCTCTCTTTCTTTCTCTCTCTAAATCGATTTCTCTATACTCTCTACCTCCTTCTAATACCCTCCATCAATCCAAAAATTCAATCTTTTCAAGTTTCAAAAGCTCGCATCCCCAAATCTACCATTCATATTTTAACCAGAAAAAAATAAAACACAGAAAATCAAAACCAGAAAAAAACAAGAAAATCGAAAACCCTAAAAAAAAAGTCCCGCAAACCTGATTCATCAATGACGACAGTCTTGATAAAAAAAATAAAATAAGCAATAAAATCATTGATTCAGAGTGGATCTCATTCGTACAGGGCCAACAAAAATCAAAAGCTAGGGTTTTTTGGTTCCCAAGTAAGAGTACCTGAGAATTCTCTTCTTCTATTGAGCTTTCAAGGTGGATTTTGTAATTTTTGTTTGAAAATTTTTCGAAAGAAGCTTTCAAAATCAAATATATAAATATTTTTAACCTAAAACAAAACAAAAAAAAAAAAATCAATTTCTTTTCCTTTTCGCAAATCAAGCTTTGAGGAGCTGTCATCGTTTTCAGAACATTTGTAAAATTACATAGTGAGTTCGTCTTCCTTAATGTTAAAATCGCTTACGTTCCTCGAGATACGTTTAAAATTGATCTTGATAATCATCTAACGGTTTTTTGTAAAAGGTGTACCAACACCTTGGGATGACAGTAAAGTTTGGCAAATATGCTTTGATGGCTTTAGAAACTGAAGAGTTTTACATTCGTACATGATTGATCTGGAATTGTAATTGGTGGGCCACACGTTATTGGTTTTTGAGAATTGCTACAGGGACACCAATTGGTAACATTTTTTTGACATCTGACAATTTTCTAACCTAATTGGGTATTAAAAAATAGTTTTCAAAAGGAATAGATAAAACCGGTTGATAACTTCTCCCAAGACCGGTTCTCTTAGGAGACCGGTTTTTTTACCCTTTTCTATTCCCTCCCAATTTTCGTTTTTTTTTCATTTCAACATCTCTGTTGCACTTCCAAAGAGAGAAGGAGTCGAGTGAGAAGACTATCACGCCGAGAGACCTTCCTGTGGTGCCGCCGGTAAGTCGTCTCTCTCTCTCTCTCTCTCTATCTCTCGAAGTTCTACTCGGTACCTCATCATCGTTACACCATTTTAGGTACTGATCAGGGAGTGGAGACAAACCTAGGGCTTCAGCAGATACCTCCATCGCCGTCGTCGTCAGTGTGCTCGCCGGTAAGTCTTCTCTCTCTCTCTCTCTCTCTCTCTCTCTTACTCTCTCTTTTCCCACTGATCAAATCTAAAAACCCCTTTTAGATCTGCTGATTTCCTGAGTGTTTATAGGTTAATTTTTCTTTTGATACCGGTAGTTTGAAATCCATGAGCTATTTCAAATCATTAAAAGTCTGGAAGCATCACAAAATTTGAAACTTTTATGTATAATCCATGTAAAATATACAAAAAACAATTAGACTTTGGCTATATAACGTATTTTCGTATTCAATTTTTTTTT
>MVGT01002602.1:32115-46597 GCA_002174775.1 Macleaya cordata | reverse complement strand
GTAATGCACTGAAAGAGTTTAGGGAGGGAGGGAAAAAGGCAACACAGGAAGCTAAGGCGGAAGCACATTATGCATTGTTGGGATGCCCGTATGTTTTTCAGGTAAGATGCATATAAGAATATTTTTGCACTATTCATTATTATTTTTCCATGTAACAATAAAAAATGTTATTTTTTTGTGCTTAAACTGTTAGGTCTGGGCGTACGAGAGCATTTATGACCTTGGAGCAACATTTGCCATGAAGACCAGACTAAAAGATTGTCCATGTATATTGCAGTGGACAAGTGTCAAACCACTAAAGTACAGTACTCAAAACACAATGGACAGAAGAGGAAATTCATTTTTCCCGCCGCAAGATGACAATTGAATTATACAGCGGGAATGCTTACTTAGAAGGTAAAATATGTTACTGATCTAAATTGCCAAACACTCTCTTGATTCATTATCAACTAATTTTTTATAGCTTTGTCTTGTTTGGCAGGTACATGAGATAGATGTTTGCATCTTCTACACAACATGACACCAACGATCAGCTTGAATTTTGTCCAATAGATTAGGTGAAATGAATACTAACCCAATAGATAAGGTGACATCTCAGTCCTTGTATATATACATCAGTTTTAAATTTGAATGGAAATTAGTTGTTTCTAAAATATACGAAGACCATTTGTATGTTTATCAGGAGGGCTCGTCTTTTTGTAAATAGAATGTAAAGTAGCCTTGGTATATGTACATGTGCAACAGTTTCAAATTATGAATAAAAATTGTATTTTTGTACAGGAAACAATTATTTGTGTTTATCAGGTGGCATCGTGAACATTGTGTTGAGGTGATGCTTGATTAAAAAGTCGTCAAAAGTAGGTCAAAAGTCGGTAAATATTCGGTTAAATGGGAGTCAAAAGTAGATAAAAAGTAGGTATACATTAGGCAAAAAGTAGGCAAAAATTGAAATCTGTTATATTTTTGATACGTCAACTGCAATGTTCATAGGATTAATTAGTTCTACTCAATAAATTGATTTTTGATCTCCCGATATATTATCGGTCCTTTGATGTTCAAAAATTTTATTTGGCTTTAACAAATTTTAAACGTAGAAGGATGTAGCGAGGATAACTTATTTAAGATGTGTGTACAGTTTACATTTTTTATTGTGAACATTGTGTTTAGGAGTAGCTCGCTGAAAAAGTCGTCAAAGGATGGTCAAAAGTTGGTAAATATTAGGTCAAATTGGGGTTAAAAAGTAGGTAAATATTGGGTAAAAGCTTGGTAAAACGTTTGATCTGTTGTATTTTTTATGCGTTAACTGCAATGTCAACTTCTTTAATGGGGATCAAAAGTAGGTAAATATTGGGTAAAAATCTTGGTAAAACATTCTAATACAATGTTACAATAGTTATACAAGACAAGAAAACGATAAGCTTGCAACAATTCATCTATTTTAATAGGCCCAAGAGACAACCACAAGCACTCAATGTGTTCAACCCTGAAAAACAAAAAGAACATGAAAAAAAAATATAACATTCAATGTGTTGAACACTTTTCTTTGTACCGTTACAAGACAAGTAATCTATAACATATATAGATTCAAACGGCATGTCATACTTGTTTGTTAACTATGTAGTGTCAAATGTGACAACATCTCCGAATTCCTTGTAGGCCTTTCTACTCCTAGCATCAGCCCAAAAAACATTCTTCAATCGACCTGTTTCATCTAAGTCTATATTGAAAAAGAAATTTGAATTCTGTCCTTACATCTTCAAAAAATAATTCCGAATTGCAGTGGCATCTCCTGCCCCAAGCCGTAACCGCCTAATCTTTTCTACAAAATTTCTAGCATCTTTTTGGATGAAGGGCACTTTATCATATCCGCCCGCTTCTTCAACAAGTGTTCTGAAATTTGTGGGTACATTTATCCCCGATTGGTCGTTTAGTGCGAGTTGTCTTTTCACTCTCTGACTAATTTCTCTATTACACCGAAAGAGACACGATTTTGATGGACTTATCTCATGATTATGGTCGAGGCAGACATTGATAATCATCCATTTTCCATCTAGCTCAAATCTTGCTACTACTACAACCTTGCACCTTATTCGACTCATCGGCCTAGGTTTCAATGGATTACTGCTTTTACTTTCTCTATTGCCTTCATGAGAACACACAAGCCTAACATATTTCGATGCCCCATCTTTATCTTTGGTGCTTGATCTTTTTCTAATCCCAAACCCTTTTAGACGTGCATAGGATTTGAAGAAACTATGCAAGTCATCAACACTATTAAATTCCATCCCCACCTTAGGCTCAACTGGTTTATTCTGATCTTTGTTCAAGTCACAATCTATACCTTCTATGCCTTCCTCTGCTATCCCATCAATTGAGGATCCCACCTCCATTACAAAAGCCAAAATATTACTGCATACATGAAAACATAAGAAAATAAAAATAAGTCAATTCAATGATTAGATTAATTTATCAAATTATTGCATCTAAACAACTAACCAATCTCAAAAAATTAACAAAAAAATACATGAAAAATAAACCAGAGAAAAAAAACATAACATCCTAAGTAAGTTCAAAATAGTTCTCATTTCGGCACTCATCATTTAGAAAAAGCAGCTGTTGTTAAAGAAGGCAACTAAACATACTATCAGCTTTTGTTTATTTTTCCATTGAATTTGGATAATATAAACTCAAACCAAACTTCCAATAAGAAACCCTAAGGTTAATACAGAAGCAGATCTAACTATGCATCCTAAGTATCACAATAGGGACTAATTGTCGACTCAAACACCTTTAAAAGTATCCAAAGTAGATGAACAAAAACTAAATTGTCATCCCCTTTTCCATCTGATTTAAAAAAAAAATTTAAGTTCTGAAATTTAGAAAGGAAGTTAATGCGTATATCAAAACATATAGACACAAACTACCGACGAACCAAAATGATTTGGTTCCACTAAAATAAAATATTCATAAATATTTAAGTTTTGAACCACAAAAACAAAATAATTATAAACATATAAAGGTGTTGAACGAAGGTCAGATTTTTTACTTTTAATATATTATAAGATGATAAGTGTGACCAAAATTAACTATAGCCAATAGTTAAATAAAAATGCAGCCCAAACCTACAATTTATAGGTTAGGTAGTTCAATGCGGGTGAAAGGACTCATGACTAATAACATGACCTGCATGAAACAAAGTTATATAGATCTGTGAGCTATTTTCAGTGGGTAGTCTCACTGACATTCTATATATCATCAGTACAACTAATCAAACAAATCAAATTCACACAAAAACCAAACATATATAATGTATCAGATCAATTCATAGGGATTTCTAAGGTCGACTTATATATAATAAGTTAGATACAACACAACATTCATTCCCTTTTTCTTTTTCTTTTTTTATAATTAATTAAGAGATCTAAGTCATCCTACGGTTACTTAGAGTGATAATATAATCATCTATCTCTCTTTTCACCTTATTTCCAATCTCATTTTATCCAAATTTATAAATTTGTTCTTTTTGAATTAAAGAAAAAGCTGATAATGAGAACATATCAACACAGGGTCCAGAATCAAATGCATACCTAGATAACATATCCTAAAAGAATATGAAATTTCTTCCATTTCATAAATAATAAGAATCCAAAACTTCAACAAATCTACCAAAATTTCTAACAAACACAAAATGCACTAATAAAAGTACTAAATTTTTTTGAATACGTTATATAGATAAATTTTTTTTTTTGAATAACTAGTATTCAAAAAAAAAAATTGAATATGAAAATTTATAATGATAACCAAAGTCTAATTGCTTCCTGCATATTTTACATGTATTATACACAAAAGTTTCAAATTTTGTGATGCTTCCAAACTTTTAATGATTTGAAATAGCTCATGAATTTCAAACTACCGGTATCAAAAGAAAAAATAACCCATAAACACTCAGGAAATCAGCAGATCTAAAAGGGTTTTTAGATCTGATCAGAGGAAAAAGAGAGAGTAAGCGAGAGAAAGAGAGAAGACTTACCGGCGAGCACACTGACGGCGACGGCGATGGAGGTATCTGCTGAAGGTCTCTCGGCGGGACACTCGACTCCTCTCTTTGGTAGTGTAAAAGAGATGTTGAAATGAAAGAAGAAAAATTAACCTATAAACACTCAGGAAATCAGCAGATCTAAAAAGGGTTTTTAGATCTGATCAGAGGGAAAAGAGAGAGTAAGAGAGAGAGAGTGAGAAGACTTACCGGCGAGCACACTGACGGAGACGACGATGGAGGTATCTGCTGAAGCCCTAGGTTTGTCTCCACTCCCTGATCAGTACCTAAAATGGTGTAACGATGATGAGTTACCGAGTAGAACTTCGAGAGATAGAGAGAGAGAGAGACGACTTACCGACGGCATGACAGGAAGGTCTCTCAGCGCGACAGTTTCTCACTCGACTCCTTCTCTCTTTGGAAGTGCAACAGAGATGTTGAAATGAAAAAAAAACAAAATTGGGAGGGAATAGAAAAGGGTAAAAAAATCGGTCTCTTAAGATAACCGGGTCTTGGGAGAAGTTATAAACCGGTTTTATCTATTCCTTTTGAAAACTATTTTTTAATACCCAATTGGGTCAGAAAATTGTCAGACATTAATTGATGTCAAAAAAATGTTACCAATTGGTGTCCCTGTAGCAATTCTCTTGGTTTTTCGCCCTTTTTTTCCTGCGAGAATCATACACGGTGAGTATGACTGTACGAGGGCAATCTAGTGTGAATGGCAAAATGGATCCCTTAAACTTTTGCGGGAGGGATAAGGGATCCATTTCTTAGGGCAGGGCCAGTGGTAAGCTCTTAGAGCATCCACAATTGTCATTGTCTATTTTGGTTGTGTAAAATGTAAAAATGCAAAAAAATTTACAAATACACAATCCAATCCACATTTGACAAATTATCTAAATTTAACAAAATAGAAAAAAAAAATAAAAATAAAATTAACTAAGCGGTATTTGAGAATCCGCACAACATCAGGCGGACTCTGAGAGTTAGCCTGATGCTGGGAGGACTCTCAAATACCCCCCAGCTCTTTAGTTTTTTTTAAAAATTAAAATTTTAGAATTTTAAAAGTATAAAACTCTTTAGTTTTTTTTAAAAAAATTAAGAATTTTAAAATTATAGGACGGTATCTAAGTGTCCGCCCCACACCAAACTAACTCTCAAAGTCCGCCAAATGCTGGGCGGACTCTCAAATATGGCCCATCCAATTATCTAAAATTTTTTACATGTCTATATTTTCAAAATTCTCTCTCCTCCTATTCTAAATTTACATTTTTAGAAATTGCACTGTGAATTGATTTTTAGACAATATTACTAAATTTAGCTAGCATTGTGGATGCTCTTAATCTAGTAAAATTTTCAGTAGAGAGGCTTAGAATCTCGCGAAAATCTTCTGCGCTAGACTCCCCCCTCTCCTTTTTCTCTTTTCTTCTTCTCTTCTTCTTCTTCCCTATCCCACTTCCTAAAACAAACGAAACTTTTAACTTTTCTTCTCAAATTTTGATCTTAGATCTATCTCATTTTAGCCATCGGTACTTAAAAAAATTACATATTCGTGTTCTTCCGATCGAGACGATCGCATTTACTTAAATTTCTTTCAATTTCGTCAGCGAAGAAAATTCCGGTAATTTTTTTACTAAATCATACTTTTAATTTTTTTGTAATAATAGTTGAATCAATTTTAATTTAAACTCCATAGTTTAATTTTATCTATTTATATGTTTGATTAGTTTAAGTATAGCTTGATTAGTTTTTTTATTACGTTTGATTATCATATGTAAACAATATATCATGTTTATTTAATTAGTTATCTTTAAATTAAGGGTATTTTATTAAATTGTTGGGTGCATAATATATGATAAATTTTTGTTAAATTATTTACTACATACTTTTAGTTAAATTAGTTTAGTTAACCATGTTTAGTTTTAGTTGAAATTTTTTAATTAAATATATAGATGTTTAGTTGTGTTAATTTTATTTCTAGGGTTAAATTATTTATTTATTTGGTACATATTTATATATAATCTTTATTGATAACTATATTATAACTAATTATTATTTTATTCCTCAATTTAACTATTCAACGTATAATTAGTAATGTATTTGGCCCCTGGTGTTAAATTCCCTAAAAAGCAAAAATTATCATATAGATACGAGTATCATATGCCAACCGACCTAACCTTACCGATCGAGTCTTACAAATCTGTAGCGAATCTCGATGCAAACGATCATTTAATAAATCATTTATCCCCGTCGGAGAAATTTATAAATTTTAAAGGTGGATGGACTGGTATAAATAAAATTTATACTCAAGCAACAGAAAAATACCGAAGTGAAGATTTTAATTGATAATTCTGGTTGGAATTGATTATGCACGATTCAGACCCCCAACAGTGAAGCCAGGCTTGTAGATGGATTGTTAAAATGATGGTGGTACACCACATATACTTTCCATTTTTTAGGGCTTGAGATTGGTTTTACCCCACTGGATTTTACTTTTTTTACTGGCATTTCGATTGGGATGGGGCGAGATCCTCCACCATTTGACCATGAAGGATTTTCAAATTACAAGTCTTTGATGTATACCTTTTTTTCCTCCCTTTATGATAAACTAGCGGTGTCGCGAATCGTTGTTTTAGGAGAGGCAGTATTCCTAATGTTGTTTTCAAGGAATACATTCTTCATATAAAAGATCGGGATATATCTAGTGAAGGGGAAGCAATTGCTCGAGCGTTTTTATGTGGATGGTCAGGCACATTTTCTTATGTAACTTTAGCGCTACCGTTAATGTTGGTTGGCTAGCACCTTTCATCGACTTGGAATCTGTAGGTTCATTCGATTGGGGCTTTTCTATTCTCGTCAGAATTTATGAATCTTTGGACGAGTATTGTTGATGCGGCGAGAACTTTAATGACATGTTTCGTCCTCTACTTATATCTATACTATTATATAAATAGAATACCCTTTCGAGGTAGTTATTTCATTGGATAGCCTCACTTTTTATCAAATGCCAAAAACTACCCTTGCATTAAATGAAAAATAATTTTGTTTTGAGGTTTCTAATTTATCTAAAGAGGGTATTATTGTCAATACGTAGAGACCTATACTCACCTACGAATTCAGTTGTTTCAGTTTTTTAAACTACTCTATTATAAATTGAGTTTTACGTTTATACCCCTTAAGTTTTATAAAATAGATTGTGTTCAAGTTTAAAATATATTTAAATATGGGTATTTTTGTATATTTATCTTAATAAAGTAGTTACAACTATTTTTGTTTCCTAATGAATCTCCCACGTTCAGAGTTGTGTAACTATAGAGAATCCTAATAAAAATAGATTTTTGGTTACTGAATCACATAAAAATTTTAAAATTAAGATGAGAGGTTAACCCAAAAACAATGTATGAAGTAGAAGATGGTGGTAGAATTATACCAGTGTGAGATCCATAAAAAAATTTTAAATTGTCTCTTCTTTTGGATTCTAACTCAAGTTCTCAAAGAAAAACTCGATGCTAACTCTCTTTTTTATCTAGGAAGAGGTATTTCCTTTATAAATCTAGATGTTTTAGTAATCTAATTGTTATATATTTTATTTTTAATTTTTTTTACGTTCTTTATAAATCAAGATGTTTTTCTTTTTTATATTTGAAAACTTAATAAAAAATATTTTCAAATATGCATTCACCCAAAGTTTTTTTATGTTTCTAACTACAATTTTCTTTTTGCATATGCAGGATTAGGCTGGATATAGTATTAGAATTTCAAATACTACAAGTACAGATTGGTGGAAAAAAATGATTAAGTTTTTGATTTAAAATAGATTCTCGAATTATGTTATTTCGCCTAATTTTATTGCATTTGAATTTGAATATTGAAATCTTACCCATTTAGATAATATAATTTATTTATTAATTCAGAGCACGAAATAATACATTTGAAAAAAATATCGGCTAATACGTGTTATGCACGCGCATCGCGCGTGCCTTAGGGCTCTTAGTTATATATGGGATTCACTACACTATATTTACAAAATTGCAACGCTCTCATAAAAACACTAACCACGGCTTTGAGTCGCTGCAAGACTTACCACGGATTACAGGCGTTGCAATTATCTGCCACGACTTCATTGTCAATTAGCAACGACTATTAGTCGTTTCAAAATTAAATATGGCCAAGGTCGTTGCAAACCTATAAGTAGTTATAAAAAAAGATGGGGCCCACCCATACAAAACTACCCCTCGAATTTTTCTTTTTTGTTCAAGCAGTAAACCTCCCGCGCCTGTCTTCCCTCCCATTCTTTGATCCACCATTTGTCTCTTTTCACAACCATCCTCCATCTCTACTCACACAATTGCCATAGAAGCTCACCACTCCATAGAAACTCACCATTGTCGGCTGCCATAGGAGATCACCACCTAGGTAATGGGTTTCTTCTCTCTTTCTCTATCACCCTTCATCTTCTTCTCTCTGATATTTCTCTCTTTCTCTCTCTGCAAGTAGGGTTTCCTTTCCATAAAGAATCCCCAAATAGTGGTGGTCGATCAAAAAAATTGGGTTAGGGTTTCATTTCTCTCTATCTTTGATCTGTTTCATTTTTTCCTCTTTATGTGCACAAGTGTTGGGGTTTATGCCCTAAAATAATTTAAATTGACAACATTGATAAATTATATTTATTAATGAGCATGATATTATATTATTACTTTATTCATATGATTGATTAAGTGTTGTTCACAAGATAATGTTGTAAGTAAATTATTTGTATGAAGTGTTCATACATAGAGAGATGTAATTTCTGGTTCTTCATATTCTTGTATAGTTCATAGTCAGAGATGAATCTGAACAATTCATCTGATAAGACTATAACACACTAGACTTCAATATTATAGGGTGATGTATCTCCATCACCGGAGTGGCGACTCTAAGTCAGTGTGTTGGTGTATTAGGAATACACTGAACAGGTCAGACAGAATACTTTTTATGTTATTGTCAGCATATAAAAAGATTCTGTAAAACTTGCTTATTGCAAATGTCCTAAATCCTAAGAGCAGAGTATACCCTACAAGTTGGTTTCTACTCACTTTGATCTACCAAACAGTGAGGTCAGACAACGCAAACGTGATCCAATATTCTGGGTAGGTTGGGTGGTCGAAATCACTTAGTGGGATTACTTTGTGTCAATAAGGAATCCACACCAAAATGATATTCCCTTGAGAGCCTAATCAAGAGTATTAATTATTCTAGACTGCGCAGTGATCCTATAAAATGTTTATTGGATTATTAGAATAATTATAATGGTATGATATGGCAGGCAAGGACTAAGATGTAATTACTCGAAAGGTGCTGACATTAATAGTTAATGTTACCTTGGTGTATATTACGAATATCAGTTAAGTGGAGGGACTATTTGCTGGTATAACGAGTGAAGGGCTTCTGAATAATATTCATTTACTTGAGAGTATTCAGTTGCAGTTATTTAGTGGACTTAACTGCAATTAGATTTATTATTTGAGAATTATATGAGATATATGGACCTCAAAGTAATAAATCAAAAGCTTAAGTAAGTGGGGCCCATATGGACCTAACTTGGAGCTAAAGATATGGGAAGAGAGTCTTTCTCTATAAATAGAGATAGGGTTCATAAGATAGCCCACCCTAACTTGTGTATCTAAAACTCTCTCCCAATTTAGAATTCAAGTTATGACCTTTATGGTTTTAGAAACCCAAAATTCGTAATATATTCCCGTCAGAATTTAAAATCGCGTTTTGAGGCTTTTCGGAGCAGAATTGGAGATTCGCTATTTCACGCAAAGTTGTAGAAAATTCGATTTCCTACAAAAAGCATATATCATCTAGGCGAATCGGATCAACCGTTAGAGAGTTATGGCCGAAATACAGTTGCTGTATCTTTTCGGGTTTTCGACGACTGATCCAGAACGTAGGAGGAAGATCTGGGATTACATGCAAGCGTTTAAACGGTATGTATCTGATCTTCAAGTTATTGTTTTAATTCATGCATCCTCATGTGATCCTGTGAAGGGAAAATAGTTATTTGTTTCCGCTGCACAATTTAATCTAGACCCTATTTTCCCCAACAAGTGGTATCAGAGCAGGTTTGAGGCCTGCATGAATTATTACATAGAATATTTTTATTTACTTAAGGTTGTTCTTAATTATTTAAGGGTTTGATTGATCCAAAATATTTAGGGATTAAATTTATATCAATGAGATTAATAAGGGTTGGATTAATTTTTGGTAAAAGGTCTGTACACAAAGATTAGATTGGGATCCAAGAAATAGAAAATAGTTTTCTTGATTTTCTTAGTATTCTTGTATTTCTTGACCAAAAGAAAGGGTTTCTAAATTTTTCAAGAAAGAAAAGGATTAAAAGTCTGTTTTAATCGGTTTAACAAAATTAGTAGTTCTTGTTTATAATTTTATTTTGATTCAAGAAAAAGTTTTATAAAATAAAATAAAATAAAAATGGGCAAGGGGTCGTGGGTTAGTTTTAGGGTTTTTTTGGTTAAATTGTTTAATTAAAAAAAATTTAATTATAAATTTTTAATTGGTTAAAGTGTTTAATTAATTAAAAGTAGTTTCTAACTAAAGGATTTATTAATTACACTAAATTTCATTACATGTAATGGTTCGGCCATTACTGTTGGCTTTAGTGTTTAGGGGTAACATGCTGACTGTTATGGGGTAACCCCACGAACTATTATGGGGTAACCCACAGACTGCTATGGGGTAACCCATTGACTGTTAAGGGGAAATCCAGTAACTGTTAAGGGGCGACCCATTATCAATTAAGTGCTGTTTGGTTTGACATACTAAGGAAAAGTATTTTTTCTTTAGTGCTGTTTGGTTTGACATATTAAGGAAAAAGTGTTTTTTCTTAAGTGTTGTTTAGCTAGGCATAATTAAGAAAAAGAGTTTTTTCTTAAGGAATGTTTGGATTGAGTTAAGATAAGTTATTTTGGGATAGGGTAGGGTATAAAGATTTGGGTTAGGAGGTGTTTGGATGTGGACATTGTTAGGGACTATTTGGTTGGTTCATTCCAACCAATGACCCTGCCCAGTCGCCCATGTACAGACCCGTTGGCCCGATCCGACAACCCAGTAACCTGACCAAAATTGCTGACCTGATAACCTAATATCCAAACTCGTTTACTCGGTCCGTGGACTCGCAGTCCAACCTGTGGGTCAGCTCGTAGGCCAGGTTGACCTAACCCATTCAACTCGCACATCAACCCGACTAGACCAGATCGGATAATACATGGTTCAATCTGTGAGTTAGCCTGTGGTCCAACAAGGTTGTGGCATATATGGAGCGCACGTGTGTGCATGTGTGTGGTGCATCTATGCATCATACGTGTGTGCGGTACACATGCTAGACATATGTGTATGATGTTGTGTAGTGGGAGCTGGTGCGTGTGTAGTCCACACGTGCGCACAAGTGTAGTACTTTGTTGTGCCACGTACGTGTGCTGTGAACGTGTGTAGTATACAAGTATGACCCAGTGCTCCTCACAAAAGGTCAACCTGACCCAGATGGTTCAACCAGAAAATTACCCACCAACCAGTAAGGGTTGACCCAGTTAATTGCTGACCTAACCGGTTTGTCAAATGACTAAAGGTTTACAATTGATTAGAGTTGACTCGTACGACTTAGACCGAGTCAGATTAGTCAGGCGACTCTATCCGAGTCAGACTAGTCAAGCGACTCAACCTAAGTCAGACTAGTCAAGCAACTCAAATCGATCCGAACCAGACCGACTCAGACCCTGAAAAACTGTTTTTCAACTTTTGACTCCTGCTTGTTAGACCAGAGTCGGTACTTGCCCTTGCCGGTCCATTCTATGTCAGAGTACAATCTGTTTTTGACAGATATTGAGGAAAAATAGTCTTTCTTCAGGGTTTTATTCTAAAAATGTTTTAAAAGGTTTATTTTGCTGAAATGGATAATCTAAGCACCCAATTAATCACTAGATGTGATGAATCGTGTACAAGCTCTATGTGATAGAATTTTGTGGTTACAAATCTATTGATCAATCAATTAAATAATCGAGAACTCCTTATACAATATACATGTGATGTATATGGACTTAGTTGATACANATATTATAGGAATGGTTGGGGATCAGAATCGTTCTGTTTAACAGATAACGAAAAGTTATATGAACACTATGAGGTGTAGGAACATCAATTATACAGCATATACCTGATATGCTGGGACATTGTAGTTACTTAGAGCCTAACTAGATTTGTTTTCTAAATAGATTCCTCTACACACTTTTCATGAAAAAGTGAAAAACATTCAAGTTGTATTCTGGTGATCATAAACTAGATAATTATCTTTGTGCATGTCTTTATGACATGAAACCAAAAAAAAAGTACCTAGTAATTCCTAAGGTTGATCCTATCGAGATGGTAGGTATAGGAAAAGTAATACGATGCCAAATAGAAAGTGTTTCTAAATACGACAAAATAGGATACTCGTCAATTAGGAGTCTCAATGATTATCATCGTGTACGGAATAAAATATGACAACATGATTGACTGTATTATATCTTTACAAGAATAGGTATACAGTCCATCTGTTCTCATTAAGTTTTATTAAGAATGCATTAGATGACATTCATAGTTGTACATTGATAATAATCCTTAGCTTTTCTCATTACACTTGGATGAATTATTTTTCTTGGAATTCGTTGAATAAATTGTTTCTTCAGTTATTTCAAGTTATCGCTAAAATCTATAAACTTAGTCACTTTAATCTGAATACGATTCAGAGTTTAGTGATTAAGAGTTCCTTTGAAAGGAAGGTAGAAGGTTTTAGTGATTGACTTGTTTAGGTACTCATTGTTGTATGTGGAACCATAAGACATTAAGAGGTAAGTTTCGTCATTCGATACGATCGTAAATGGCAAACACCCTTTTGACTTATATGGTACATGCTAAGTTGAGAACCAATTTATTACACTTAGATTCTTCCAGTAGAATGGTGTAATAAGTGAAGACACAGAATATGCACTGGATACGATGAAATCTATGGTAGATTATAATTCATTACTTTCTTCTGACATATACCTTGGGTAACAGTTAGTAGTCTTCCGTTTTTAACTTATGAATCGTCAGGTTCTTCGACAAGAAAATTGTAATTTGGGCCCAAGCCCATATGAACAATTTATCCTGTCTTAGAATGGATGACAAATCAGAGTCAAGAGCAGAAGCGTATCTGTTTATAGGTATGCAAAAGGAGTTTGTGTTTACAGAGAAAAGTTACATTCTTAAGAATACTGCATAAGTTGACACCAGGATATAAAGCTGAGACACAAGAATTACGTTATTCAATTTTAGAATACATAGGGACTTTATCGTAGTGGGAGGGTTTCACAAGAACCCAATTGATCTTATTCTTGGAGGATGAGAATTCAGTCCCTGAAACTATGAAAATGCTAATTTATTTCGAGACAATGGTTAACTGTTGTGATAAGAGAAGAATCTTTGGATTCTAATCGAGTCTGGGATCTTGTAAAACTTTCATCTAATATTAAAACTATTGGATGAAGAGTTTACAAGGAATAAGAAATTCTGATTGACCGTTAAAGAGACTTGCTGTGACCACATCATTGGCAGTCTTGATTAAATTAACAGAATTTTCTTAGATCGCAAATAATGTTGATATTATCCTCCCAAGAGGCATATTGACATTGGCATTTGCAATCAAGCCAGATAAAGTTCATTACAGTAGGCCATGAGTACTTTGTACATTTATTACAGAAGTAGATGTCTCGAAGTTGATGCATCCGATTTAATTAGAAAATCAAGTTAGTTGATTTTAATTAAATATGGATGGGCTATGTATAAGATGTGGATAGTAAGTAATAATGTTTCCATAGCTATATAGTGATGACATAATGATCATTTATAATGATACCTGAAATGTTATTAAGATTTGGTTATCTAATGGACGTTAATGTAAAAGAACTTTTTGAGAAATTCTTTCATTCTAGTGATCAAGCCTTGCTAGATCAGCTAACTAGAGTATTAGTCTATCTCAAAACTGTAAGGGTCAATAATATACCGATTTTGTTTGGAATGCACTGTTCCATAGAAAATGTTTCTGTGGTATTACTCTTTTGGAATCTTTGTCATATAGACATTGATAAAGGAAGTAAATTGAAAGGCAGTTCCCTATGCTTGTGTAATAGGAAGCCTCTCACATAAAGTGCAAGTGACAAAAATCAGATATTTGTCTTACAGGTGGGCTTAGTCAGCTAACATTTGTCGAGTTTTGGTACTGAGATTTAGATAGCTGTAAAGCATGACTTAGATAATCTCAATTGGACTCGGAGTTACAAAATAGTCTACATGTTAGTGTTATAATTGGTTGTATTAATTCTGACCTTGTGTCAGATTCAGATTCTAGAAATTTTATTTCTGGAT
>MVGT01002602.1:3047-30024 GCA_002174775.1 Macleaya cordata | reverse complement strand
AGTCTTTCTCTATAAATAGAGATAGGGTTCATAAGATAGCCCACCCTAACTTGTGTATCTAAAACTCTCTCCCAATTTAGAATTCAAGTTATGACCTTTATGGTTTTAGAAAACCAAAATTCGTAATATATTCCCGTCAGAATTTAAAATCGAGTTTTGAGGCACTTCGGAGCAGAATTGGAGATTTGCTATTTCACGCAAAGTGGTAGAAAATTCGATTTCCTACAAGAAGCATATATCCGAATCGGATCAACCGTTAGAGAGTTATGGCCGAAATACAGTTGCTGTATCTTTTTGGGTTTTCGACGACTGATCCAGAATGTGGGAGGAAGATTTAGGATTACATGCAAGCGTTTAAACGGTATGTATATGATATTCAAGTTACTGTTTTAATTCATGCATCCTCATGTGATCCTGTGAAGGGAAAACAATTATTTGTTTCCGCAACAATAAGCACCACAATTTCCCTATTTTCCCCAACAATAAGCACCAAATATATTTGGGTTCTGGCGGCTGATGAAGAAAAAATGGGTTTAGGGTACATATCTCTTCCTAACTCCTATCTCTTTTTCTCTCTAGATCTAATATTGAAGCAGTCAAACATTGCAGGTATGCCATGAATTTTTGGTTTCTCCGGTGAAAATCTTCATGATTAAACCTTGCTTCAATTCGTAAATTAGGGTTTCAGAAATGCTTTTTGTTTTTTGGTTCTAGGGTTTTGCTAAAAATTTGTTTATTTATATGGGTCTTTTAGACTTTGGATTGTTATTATTGTATCAATATCAGTTATCTTTATGAATTCTTTAGATGAGAAAGTACTTTTTTTTCTTTAATTTCTTTTTGGCACAAAATGTTTGATCCAAATCAAAGCATGTTCTAGTTATTGGTTGTTGTTAAGTCTGCTTGTTGTTATAATTTGAAACTGGACTTGAATTCTGATTCTTGTTTGCAATTTTAAGCGATCATAACAATAATATTAGTTGTTGTTAAGTTTGCTTCTTGTTAATTCTTGATTTATGAAAATGGGTTGGTTTGAAATTTGTCAAAATGGTTTGTTGGTGTAAGATTGTGACTGTGAGAATGGTTTGATTCGGGATTTTTTTAATGGTGAAGTCTTTTTGCCATCTTGTCCTGCATCCTAGATATTCAATTTTCCTATTACATGGTTAGTAGCTAATATCTAATGTGCAGTTTCACAAAACCCATATGGGAAGATGCTTGAAACACCAGGAATTATTAGTATGATCTAGAATTTTAGCATTCATTAATTAGTATTATCAACATGTCTATTTTCATTTTTCAGAATATACCTCAGCTCCTCCATGTGACTTGTTCCATTTTTTTTTGAGGGGAAACATGAAATTTAAATTAAGATAAAGAATATAATGTTACAAGAATTAAGTACAGAGAGAGGGAGGGGGAAGGGGGGGGCAGATAAGAAATAATGAAAGGAAGGGAGAAGATAACCGGTCGGTATAATGGACTAATTATACAAACAAAGTGTCCTAGTTGAAAATGAAAGAGTGCAGGGGAATCTTCAAGTCCCGGTAATGCGAAGAAACCCAAAAGTGAATTAGGGATTTTACTTCATGGGAGAGCGCGATGGGGTCCTTGGATTTGTTATCGAAAATCCTTCGATTCCTTTCGAGCCAAATTACCCAAAAAATTGATGCCGGTACAAATTGCCAAAGAAGTTTTCCTGTCTTAGAGAAGCCATGTGAGGACCAAGAATGGGCCAGGGAAATGACTGAACCCGGGCAGGCCCAGCACCAACCAAATCTTGGTAGAATCTCGTCCCAAATTCTCTGTGTGAATGAGCAGTGAAGTAGTAGGTGCGGTGTCGTTTCTTCTTGCTGCAAACAAAAGTAGCATCCGTTGGCTATGTGATGCCCTCGTTTCTTCAGGTTGTCTAAGGTCAAGAGCTTGTGAAGAGAGGCTAGCCAAAAGAAAAAGTTTATCTTGAAAGGGATTTTCGGATTCCAAATGAGTTTTGTCGGATATCCTGTTGATGAAGAGCCACTGAGGTAATCATATAAAGATTTAACCGTGAAGATCCCCTTGTTCGTGAGTGACCATGAACAGAAATCAGACTGATCGTTCAGTTGTGGGGGATTGTCTCCGATGACAGCTAAAAGACGAGCTAGGGATGGAATCTCCGTATTTCGGATGTCTCTCGAAAATTCGATGTTCCATGAACCTGGGGTATCCAGAATTACAAAGTCTTTCACTTGACCCGCCTTCTTAGTTGAAATACGAAACAGGTTAGGAGCTATGTTTTTGAGAGGTTCGGTCTGGTTGGCGCCCCACAAATCAACCCAAAAGGAAGTTTTGGCACCTGAATTTAGTTTGATCCTAAACAGATGCGCAACTTTTTGAGCCTGCGCAGCAATAGTTCGCCAACAACTATGTCCATGTGTTGACCTGATGGGTTCGGGAATCCACAGTGACATTGACGGTCCAAATTTCTCTTCAATGATCGAACACCATAACTGCTCCTTCTCGGAGATGAATCTCCAAGTCCATTTAGCGAGCAGGGCTTCATTCATGTGTCTTAGGTGTTTGATGCCAAGGCCTCCCATGTCGAGAGATTGACAAATGGTATCCCAACTAGCAAGATGGTATCCCTTTGAAGATCCCTTTTTCTCCCAAAGAAAGTCTCGCATTAACCGTTCAAGTGAGTCGATGATGGATATTGGTGCCCTGAAAATGGAGAAGAAATAGATTACTAGATTGGAAAGAATGCTTTTTATGAGTGTGATTCTACCCCCTTTAGACAGATATTTGTGTTTCCAGTTGTCTAGTTTTCGCCGAAATCTCTCGATGACTGGATCCCATATTGATTTCGCCTTTGGTCGGGCCCCAAGGGGCATGCCAAGATATGAGAATGGGAGTTGTGAGGTTCCACATCCTAGTCTGGCTGCCCATTCTTCTGCCTGAGATGCACAATCAATGCCTATGAGTTTTGTTTTGGCAAAGTTTACTCGGATACCTGAAACACACTCAAAACACTTCAAAAGGCTTAGAAGGTTACGAATTTCAGACCAATTAGCATTGATAAAGAATATCGAGTCGTCTGCATAATGTAAATGAGAAATAGACAAACCATTTTCTGCTACATTAAAACCTGAAAATTTCCTCAGAGAGTGGGCTTTGTCAAGAAAACGGGAAAGTCCTTCCATAGCGATGTCGAAAAGAAGGGGCGATAGGGGATCTCCTTGTCGCACCCCCCTCGAGCAGTTAAAGTCGCCGAAAGGTGAGCCGTTGATAAGAACAGTAAAAGATGCTGAGGAAAGGCAGAATCTGATCCATTCAATCCATTTCTGACTGAAGCCCATCTTGTGGAGAATGTAAATTAGATATGCCCAGTTAACACGGTCAAATGCCTTCTCCATGTCGGCTTTGCAAATGAGTCCTGGACTCATGCTCCTAATTCTGGAGTCCACCAATTCGTTAGCAACCAGAATTCCATCAAAGATTTGTCTCCCGTTTACAAAAGCTGATTGTTGTGGGCTAATTAGTTTTGGCATCACCAGTTTGAGTCTGTTGGCTAGCACTTTAGCTATTATTTTGTAACTGGATGAAAGGAGACTGATTGGCCGGAAGTCTTTGATAGATTCCGATTGCTCCTTCTTTGGGATCATCGTAATGAAGGTTTGGTTGTGTCTACGATCAAAGGAGTTGGAGAAGTAGAATTCATCTATTAATCTCATGTAATCCTCCCTAATGAATGACCAACATTTGGAGAAGAACATAATTGGATAACCGTCCACTCCAGGAGATTTATCCGCCCCCAGACTTTTTATTGCAGAGAGCACCTCTTGTTCAGTAAATCGATTGGTCAACATCGAGTTTTCCTGTGGAAGAAGAGAGTTAAATTGGATACCGTCCAACTTTGGTCTTACGGGAAAGTCATCTGAAAATAGAGTAGAGTAGTAATTTATTATATGTGACTTAATTACTTCCCTGTTTGATGAGAAATGGTCATCGATGAGAAGCTGCTCGATGTGGTTGGATCGCTTTCTTGAGGATGCTGTCATGTGGAAAAAAGGAGTATTCCTATCACCTGATTTTAACCAGTTTGTTTTTGCCCGTTGCTGCCATTTGATTCTGATCATGGTGTGGAGTCTCTCTATCTCTATCTTGGTATTCGCTCTTTTGGAGATTTCCTGTGGAGTTAAGTCTCTGTCCTCTTCAAGCTGATCAAGTTCAGAAATTGAGGAGAGTGAATCCTGAATTTTTGTATCCAATCTACCGAATTCCTCTTGTTTCCAGACTTTAATCTTATCTGTTAATAGAGAGAGTTTTCTCCAAAAAACTGTACTTGGTGTGCCTCGAACGTTAGAGGACTCCCACCAGGTCTTGAGCTTTTCTAAGAAGCCTTGTGTTTCAAACCACATCAACTCGAACCTGAATGGTGGAGGTCCCCAGGACTTTACCTTTGGATCTAAAAGCAATGGTATGTGATCCGATAGGGGTCGAGGCTGGGCCAACTGTAGTGATTGAGGATATTTATTTTCAAATGCTGGAGATATAAGAAACCTGTCTAGACGACACATTATTGGGCGTTCTTGTCCATTTGACCATGTGTATTTAGCACCGTTTAGTGGGAGATCCAACAAGTTCAGGGTGCTTATTAAATCGGAGAAATCTTCCATGCTTTTATTAAGCCTGCTACCTCCCCGTTTTTCATTACACCGCCGAATAACGTTAAAATCTCCCCCTAGTACCCATGCGTTATTGGCATGACTATACACATCACGAAGTTCCTGCCAAAAATCTTGCCGAAGACGTGGTAAATTCGGCCCATAGATTCCAGTTAAGGACCAACTGAACTGATCTGTTTTGTTTGTAAATTCTACTGTAAGGGTGAAGGAACCCTGTAGAACAGTTTCAACCTCGAAAAATTTGCTATTCCAAAAGATGAGTATACCTCCCGATGCACCCGTTGATGGCAAGAAACTCCATTCAAAACTTCGGTTATCAGTCATTTCTAAGATATCTCGTTCGCAAATGGACTCCATTTTTGTTTCTTGGATGACCACAATGTTTGCTTTTGAGTGTTTCAATAGCCTGTTTACTGCTGCTTTCTTTGTACTTGAATTCAGCCCCCAGACGTTCCATGACAGTATTTTTGGAGCTGTCATTAAGAAATGCTTTTGCCCTTACCACGAGATGATCGGGTTGAAGTTTCACTGAGTTGGATAGCTTCAGGGATGGAGAAATCTAGCCTCTTTGATTCCCGAAATAGTTTATTCATTTTTAGAGGTTTCTTACGGCTGAAGCCAGGTGGAGAGCCAGATGAGTTGGAGTTGGAGTTGGTGTTACTTAATTCCGCTCCTAATGAGTTTGGTGTCAAAGAATATGGCTCCATGGAGTTTGGCGGTTGAGATCCCTCGTGCCTGGCCTCTGCAAACAGGCTTTCGACATCTTGCAACCACACATCAGCTGGAGGTTGAAGATGGGTTGGTGTAGATAACACCCGCTCATCTTCAGGGCTCGAAGAGCTTTCTAAGGATCTTATGGGCTCTTCCTCCTGTAGCAGGTTTTTAGAGCAATTAAATGCATTCACTTTAGAGATTGTGATGTTGTAGTGTAGCTTGTCGACTGGGCCATCAGCGAAGATGAGCTTTGAGAGGATGGATTTAGATAGATTTAGGTCTATCTCAAACGAGATTCCCGCCTCTGAGCCTAGAGATATGAGTCTGGATATCTCTTCGCAGACCCATGGTGCAAAATTAAACGCAGAGGTAAATGTGTGTTGTTGTTGATGTTTGGTGGTGTGGAGTCCCTGACTGAGTTGGTGGTGGTAGGACGCTGAAGGTGTGATGGCGGTGATCATGTTGGTCCTATGTACCAGATCAAGTTGTGATTGTGCAGATTGTAGTGTCTGGAGTGTAGGAGGATTGGCATTTACCAAGCTCAGATTTGACCTGATAGTATGGATTGCTGGAACTCTCGTTGGGAATGGGAGTAGAGGCCCAATAAGGTTCCTAATTGGTATTGAATGTAACCTTTTTGGCTGGCCTATGGATTTGCAAATAGTGGATGAAGGATCGAGAATACATTGATTGCCTAAAAAGATGTCAAGCCCTGAAAGATCTTCATCCGGGTGAGCGTCAGGTGCCCTCATAATGAACGGCCCGGACCTAGCGATGATGGGTTCAAGGGTTCTAGGTCCTTGGGGCCTTGAAACTAGATGGGCTTCCTTAGAGAAGTTTGGTTGGTTACCGAGTATGGCGGGTTGGGAGGGAGTCTCCGTAGATTCCGATCCCATTATCGGGTTGGGTTGAGTGAGTCCCTCAGATGGGTCAATATTAGGTTCCAGGAATCCAGATTCGTGATGTGTACTGGGCCCCTCCATTCCTAGGGATTGGCGTAGTGTGTCAGATTGTTGAAGAGGGATTTTAGGAACCCATTGCCAATGTTTGTTCCTTTTTTTAGGTTTGCGTCTCCTTTTGGACCGTTTTTTTTTGGTCGTACGAGGCTCATTAATGCAAGGGGGACTAGGCGTGCAAGACATGTTGTCAGGTTCCGAGGTAGGGTTAGGCATGCGTACCTGTGCGTGTGTCCTACCACGTGGAGCATAGGTATGGTCATCCTCGTAACGGTCAGCTGGCTTTTGACGTATCTCTGCCGGAATTTGCTCACTGCCCGTTTGCCGTTTCCTTCCTGCCCGTCTTCCGGTGGAGGATGGGGTTGTCTCGCTACCTTCTTCAGATGAGATCTGAAATCCCGGCCACTGCCAAAAGGGATCTACCGGCTGATAGAATTCAACTTGTACTGCTATCCCAAAAGAACCCCCGAATTTGTTCACGTGGAGCCATCTTGGGATTGAGTTAATGCCTGAGTTGTTTTTTACGATCACCTTGATCGCTGAGAGGTCCGAGAGGTGGAGAGTTTCATGTGTGATTGTGACTAACTCCCCACATAGAGATGCTAGGTAATTAATAAGCTTTGTTGACCAGTATGTGAACGGGACCCCAAAAAAGGCCACTCTGAAAGTGGAGACGGGTTGCTCCATTAGTAATAGGTTTGGGTGCCATTTGTCCATGGTGATGGTGTATTCATGGCATACCATCTTTGTATCTGAGAGGAGATTTTTGAGTGAGTTCTGTGGAGGTAGAAGGATGAGTGCTTGAAAGTCTGATAGGGGCATTAGGTCGACTGCCGAATCTATTTTGTGAAAGCTTGTAATGCATTCACCAACCTCCTCCCATGATGCCACAGCAATGTCCGACCTACAGCGTATTGAGTTTTCCCATTTTCGTTCCACTTCCCCTGTTGAAGATAAACCTTGAGATTGTCTGATGGAGAACATTGTTTTCTGGCTTGTTTTTGAGGGCACAATCTCCAATTCGTGTGCAAAGATATCGCAAGGATGTCTGACTTTTGGATTTTGCTTTGGAATATCGTTGGAGGGTTTGGTGTGTGTTGTCCCTTTATTTTGCCATGGGTTGTGGATAGGATGAGGGGCATAATTTGGGGGTGTCGAGTTATTTGAATCAGCTGCTTGTGACGGTCTGTTGGGATTCCTTTGAGCATTCCTGGTCTGGTGAAGCAGATCCTGCAATGCCGAAGCGAGTTTTGACCAACCGGAACAATGATCGCCTGGGGGAATGAGAAATTTGCAAAGAATTCCTTTCCCATCCATTCTAGATAGTGTCATCATCAGATATGGGCCTCTTGCGTTCTTGTGCTTTTGCATGATGAACCACACCGGTAGATCGGAGTGTTTCCAGATACCCTCGCCATCCTCGCCTCTAATTACTGCCTCTGTTAGAACTGCTTGCAGTTTCTCAGCCAAAGGGATGGATAAAGCTCCATAAGCTTTGTAGCGGGGCCCATTCTCAGAGAAAATAATTTGGTTTCTGGATTTACGACGGTCAAAGGTAAAGGAAAAGTTCTTCCGGTCAATGATCACAAAAATGTTCTCAATAGGCTTTGGAGTGGGTGTCATCTTTCCGATCAGATCTTTCCGATCGTCCGGGGGTACATGTTAACCAATAAATAGAGAGAGAAAGAAGAGAGAGAGAGAGAGAGAGAGGGATCAGATCAGATCTTTCCGATCCGACTACCCGTCGTCACCACCGGATCAGAACAGATCAGATCTTTCCGAACGTCGGTTCCATTTTTTTTTAGAGGTCAGAATTTCGAACTCCTCCCTTTCGGATCGGGTTGAAGAGCTTGCCCAGGTGCGTCGTTTGCCCTTCAAGTGTTGCGCTTGACACTTGGGATATATGAGAATAGTCCCACATTGTGACTTGTTCCATTTAATCAAGTGGTTCATGGTACGGATGATATTATCATTTACATGTGTAAATAGGTAATATGGTAATCAAAGGACTATTACTTCAATGATAAATTTTTTGACTTAAGGTCACAGCATGATTCTGTACAGTTATAGAACTACAGGTGTACTTAGTAATATATTACCTCTCTTAGTAATATATTACCTCTCTTTTGTGTTTCTTCGAAAATCTATGAGGACTATTTAACACCTGTTCAAACTATATAACATAAATAACTGCTCTGTAGCTCTTTGTGTTGTTTGATGGTGTCTTGTACTGATTGTCCCATTATGGTAACCTGTCCCAACAAAAGGACGAAGATAAGCCATCGAAGGAAGATAAGTGATGATGATACAGAGAATGTCCAATACCTGTTGCTGCCAGTTCTCGAAGGCCAAGGCTTAAATGTGTGCTTTTTCCCTCTTCTTAGTTGACTCACAACATATTTTTATATAGCTTTTAGGTTTTAGGGTGGCCTGCTTGGTTACAATGGTTTACTTGTTAAGATTCAAAAAAGGATCACCAAAGAGATCATTGGTCAACTTATCTTGCATTCATGAAATTCAATATTTTTATTGCTAAAATTCTCCATCCACAGTTTCATTTTTTATCAAAGCAAGATGAGGTTAGAGATTAGATTGCGTGAATGGTGGATTAAACCTTTTGATGTTCTCTCTAAGCATCTTAATGCAGGTTCGGATGACTTCAACATTGGAAAAAATAAACCATACATGGTCTTTAAGGTAAATATTTGTTTCATGCGAGGTCTTACATGCTAATGGGTATCCATTTCTATTTGATTTCATGCCAAACTTGATAGTTTTTATTAAAAAAACATCAATTCTTTTTACAGTTGATGCGGCTACTTGATTTCTATGTTTTTTATTTTTTTAATGCAAAGTGCATATGGACATCATACTCATAATCAAAGCAAGTAGCCAACTAGGGGTATATCAACCCCTAATAAGTACAATTCATTTCTTTTGTAAGTTGTATGTTTATATATATATATATATATATATATAACATATTAATAGAAACAAAATTAACCACTATCTTGATGCAAGGTACACAAATAGATTGGAGACTGGAGATCACGTTGATTCATGCCTGGTAAGTGCACAAATCTATTTTTTTTCTACATATTTATTTTAGTAAGACTAAAATGGTACACAAAGACGAAGCTATTGTTTTGTTTCTCTTTTTCATAATCTGTTGTTGTTTCATATTTTCTAATGTCAATTGTTCAAAACTTTTGAATGTTTAATGGACTGGATAGGGAAGAAAAATTAAATATTTAAAGATAGGTCTTATCAGAAAGCGGATTATGAAATGTTAGCTAAATAGGAAATCTGATGTTGTCTTCCTGAACTCATAACTACAAAGTCTTCTTGTTGGTCTTTTTATTCGTTGAATAGGAAATGTCATGATGTTCTTATTTTTCTTTTTCAAATTCTAATAGTTCATCTTATGGAATGTTATTCATGGTGAACTTTTTTTTAGAACAAAATGTTTCCCTGTGCTACTTTCCAATAGATTGACAGTGTTTGAATGTAGGATGTACATCTTATGGAATGTTAAAATCACCATCCAATAGCTAAGTTCAAAGCCTGTACTAATTTCTTTTTCCATGCATCTCACTTCCCATGACATTAGTTTTTTATTGGTCATTTTTTAAATTCTATCAAGTGCGATTAATGCTTGATACCTTGACGTTACATGTCATTAAGAAATTATTTTATCTTTGTGTGGAGTAAATCGTCAAAATCTGGCGCTCATATATGTAGAATGGATCAGTACTAGTGTAGAAGCATGAAACAAACAGTGCACTAAGTATAATAGTTGTGATCGTTGTCATGTTTCTTGTGTTAGACTAACTCATTCTTTTTGTTGATATGTATTATACGAGAGTTAGATAATGTCATCTGGGTTCATTTTTCTTTTGCATCTCAGCAACTATTCCTCATTCGAAGGTGTTCTGTATTGCAGGCCTCACTTTGACCAACTGTTAAAGATGACTGACAGTGTAGATCAAATCTTTGAAAGTGGGTAGCAATTTTTAGCAGCTTTTAATTAGCCTTGCACCTGTTTTATGTTAATCTAATATCTGTTTTCCTCCTTTCTATGTGTTTGTAAAGTTCTTAACAGGTTTATTGTTCAAGTACTCCATGCAAAAGTTTGATAAATACCTTTCTTTTATATATACCTACAACTTATGTATAGCTCTATAGTTTCTTGTATTAAATAAGACCAAACTTAAAATATTGTTTCTTATATTGGATTGACTTTCATAGGGCCATGTCAACAACAAAAGTTTCAAGTATGTTTGCTTGAACTCGAGATAAGTGTGTTTCTTGCAAGAAACTATTTTCCCACTTGAGAAGGTAAATCTTCTTTCTTTTTCTTATTTTACCTGTTATGTGGTGAATTAAGCTTCTTGCGAGTCATTCATCCATTTATTCAAGTCTTAATTGAACAATAGACTCACTAACTCTAACTCAAGTTACATAGACCATCTTCAGTTTGATTTGACATGAAATTCGATAAAGAACACATGAGGAAACTCATGGACCTTTTATCTTCCTCCATGAAAGCACCTAAAAAATGGTGGTGAAGTGGCAGTGGTGATGGTGGTGGTCAAACATGGCTTGTCGGAATCCGGCGGTGGAAATTGAGAGGGAATTCTGCAACATAATTTTAATAAAAAATGGGTTTTACTAGGAGGGTTTTAACTTAAAAAACAGAGAGGGCACTGCTAAGTAAATTTTTGGTCAAGCTTAAGTTGACTACAAAAAAAATAAGAGGTAGGTCACAACCGATGAAAAAATGGATGGTTAATATAAACTGTATAATTATTATGCAACATATTAATATATATTAGGCCCACATGAAGATGATCTCTGATGGTGTGAGGATGATCTCCTTACCATGCAGATCATCCTTATATAAAAATCATTACGTTTTAAAACTTCTAATAAATCACATATACAAAGGCGCTTTGGAGGTACTTCGGATCTTAAGATATTTTTTAATTAGACGTTCTTGCTCCTTACGCTGGTTTCTTAGGTTTGCGCCCCCCACTGAAATGAAATCTTAGCTTCATCACTGCTCTAGTTTTTTTTACCCGTGCGTGTTTAGGTTTTTAAGCTTGCATACCCACCAAATCAACACTAACTTACCCAGTACTTTGAACTTAGCGCCATCTTCCGGAGTTAAGATTTTTTAAACTTCTAAAAATCATTGTTGTACTCGAGCAACTTATTATTGAAGAATAAACACTTCGTATTATCAAAATCCATCCATGGATGAAGAAAATAAAAATATTTCCTTTGGAGAGTGTATTAGGTCTTATAATTCGACAAAAGAAATGCTTTCATCCCTTTCATAAGTATTACAAAATCATTGTAATAATAGTGGTGTGACTCTCATTCCAAATGTTATTAACCTTTGGATAGAAAAAGTAGAATTCACACTTACACAGGCTTGTAAGGGAAGGTTACCTAAGAGCTTATAAACACACGAACAATCCAATACTTGATCGATGTGGGATCTTGTCAGATTACCACTAGTAACATACATAAAATGAGGTTATCGTTTTGCCAACAACCTTAATCTTAGGGACCTTATTTCTCGATATTGCTTCACCACCAAAATCTCAAATCCCTTTGTTAGTTTTTTTGAAAAAAGTTGGTATACCAACAACAACTCATAATCTATCGCAGTACATTACCGTGGAATTTGATGTATGGTACACTAATGCAAATGAACTTTGTTGTATTGGTCCCAAATTAACCAGTTTTGCAAGAATCTGTAACTTTGTAAGGAAATTAGATGCTCTCTTTCAGATGCTCATGTCTAGAGGAAGGTAGAAGTCATGGTGCCCTCTAGGCATTACAATAACTGAAGGATCAAGGATACAGGAAAGTCATCCTTCAAAGCAAAACTAAGCATGTTGTGGAGTTTTTTTGGAGGTCGTCCTGATGGATTTGGATAGAGAAGCGTAGAGATTTAGAGAGACGAAAATAATTGCCAATCTCTTTGAATCTTTCTTTTACAATCTAATTATATTAAGTGATGATGATATAACGTCCTTGCTAAGTTTTGAAGCAAGACAGTTAGAACAAAAACTTGGTTAGCTAATTCAAGTAGCCTAATTTTAAAGGCACCCTTATAATCTTATTGGCAGGCCTTGTTATATTAGACTTGGTCAATTTAGTTTGACCCCACAATTACTAGTGGCAGCCCCCATTTTGGTCAAACACTTCAACACTAATCGGCAGTACAGTAGCGTTTTTAGTTTCTAAATTCGGTGGTGAAGTGCTGATTTATGCTTCTAGATCTGGCACCAAACATCTTATTAATAAGAGACAACCATAAACTATGGGTGAACCTACGGTTGTCCTAGGTCATAAACCGTTGACTGAACATTCTGGATATCCCATTAGATAAATTTATTGTGCCATTATACACAAGGAAGAGTAGGTTAACTCTTCAAAAGCTGTGTTGATCCCTCAATACCCGTCTGATTTTGATTAACAATACAATTTGAATGGCTTCAAATAATATACCCATCTATGCTCATGTGATGATTACTATATTTATTAATGAACAAATTGAAGTTTTACGTATATACCCAAAATCTCTCGTAATTGTTGGCTGGTAGGAATTGTTTATCAGTTAGTTCTTTTTGTTGCAATGGAACAAGTACATGGACAAGGACCGGTAATGTATAGTTCTGCATATAGGTTGTGAGCCTAAGAACCAGCAGCAAGCAGCCGAAACCTTGGTCCAAATTCGGCAGCTAATCGCCAAATTCTGGTTCAGACTCGGTGGCAAATTAAACGTCTGATAATTTGGACCAAAATCGGCGTCGCGCATCCAAACCAATTTTAACTCGGCAGTATATAGCCAATTTGAATCATGCGTAAAAAAACTAAAACAAAGAATGTAACTCGAAAAAATTTGGGTTTGAAGGGTTAAAACTATTAATGGAGGTATTCTTCATCAATTGGTTCCTAAATCTAAATCATACCATCTTCTAAGGTCTTCATCTTCTTCCTTTTTCAACAGCTCTCTCTCTCTCTCTCTCTCTCGTTCGCTCTCTCTCTTTCTTGTTCTCTAATTGTACAGCCATAAACCAAAAAAAATAAATATAAAAAACCCAACCGATTGTGTTCTAGGGTGTTAGAGGAAATGATGTGGTCAAATCTATATGTTCATAATGAAGGGGGGTGCCAATAAGATTAGGTACTGCCATTAGTAACCAAAGCAATTTCAGGGATGCTTATAGCCGGGGTCTGCCCATAAGATTTTGGGGGTGCCTTTTAAACAACCCATTCAAGTAATGCCAATGTCGCCCAAACCCAATTAAACTATGTAACTGGGCCCGCATCATTTGTAATATAAGTTTTCTTTTGGTTGCTTAAAAAAAGATTGTTATTATTGAGGCTCCCGTTTTGGTTGCGGGACATGCTCAAAAGTTGGGCCTCAAATCCAAGTTGAACCTTCCCTTATTTTGTGTATTTTTCTAAGAGAACTCCCCTCACTAAAGACAACTAAACCTAATAAAAAAAATAAGTTTTCATTTTGAGTCTTCACCTTCATGGTTCCCACCTTCAAGATTTCCACATTGATGAACTCCACCCAACAGTACTAACGACTCAAGTATTCGATAACCACTGATCAAAACTGTTTTTGTGAATGTCAGCTTGTTATTTGAACACACATATGTCAAAAATATGGAAGAGGATGAAGTTATCAAAGAAACTCCATTAATGAAGGAACAACCATCAAAAAATAATTTTGATAAGGGTATTGTGTCTTCAAATCAAGTTAAAGGCTCAGAATCAACAATGTTCGAGGTAATATAACCTTATAATAGCCTTTTTTGTGTAAAACGAAGTCTGAAAAAACCTAATGCACTGAAATTCGATCAAATCATGTTAAAGACGAATAACTTTTTTGACAGAAATCTCTCGAATTTAATCAATATTTTAGACAAAAACCTCTCGAATATTTTTACATAATGTGTTTTAAGGATATAAGACAAAGATGACATATTTCGATAGGTTCTTACCGATTTTCTTTACATATTCGACACATATGCAAGAGCTTCGTGGTCTGGTGGTCAATAAGGGTCGCCCACTAAAATTTACTAAAAAATAAAGGATAAATGAAAGTTCGACTAAAAGGGACCCATCTGTATGAACATGTTATGGCGTCTAAGTTAAAATCAACGATAAAGCAACTGACTAAAAAGAAAAGCAAATCAAAAGATATCCGACCAACTTCCAATATAAGGACTCCGTTTGAAGTTCAATCCCAAACGAATGAAGTAAAGAAAAAGGAACATACTATGCCCAATGGTAGTGGTCCAATATGTCAACACATATCTCAATTGCCCGAACCTGTGCGTAAGTATATAGATAGCATTGATGATGTGTTTGGTGATGGGCATTGTGGGTTTTGAGTTGTTGCAATGCAATTGGGTCTAGATGAGTATTTTGGATGGAGAAATGAAAGAATACACTGCTTTTTGAGGTCATTAACAAACAAATTTCTACACAAAGATGTTTGGGTCTGAGGTGATTGAGGATTTGAAAACAAGGTTTGGCACCATTTTGTCAAATTTAAACACTGCTGCTATCCCCATAAAACTAACTAATCAGTTGAAAAACATCAGGAATCAATTGAAAAATGGTAACTAAATTGATCGATTGTTATCGAAAACTTTCAATAAATTTGACATGTTGCTGTCAAATTTAAAAGTTGCTACGGATTTCCACAATACCAATTAATCAGTTGAAAAATGATAAGAATTAGTCGAAAAAATAAACGAAAAACGACAGATTGTCATAAATTTTTTTTAATAAATTTGACAGGTTAAATGACTATTGATCCCCACTAAACCAACTAATCCTTTGAAAAACGATAGGAATCAGTAGAAAAATAAACGAGAATCGATAGATTGTTGTCAAATAATTGCAATAAAATTGACAGGTTCCTGTCAAATTTAAAAATGGTTACTGATCCCCACAAAACCAACTAATCAGTTGAAAAACGACAGAAATCAGTCAAAAAAATAAACGAAATCGATAGATTATTTTCAAATAAGTACAACAAAATCTACAGATTGCTGTCAAATTTTTAAAATTGTTACTTATCCTCACATAGCCAACCAATCAACTGAAAAATGACATTTTTAAGAGTTGAAACAAATTTCCACCAGCATTATATATAACATTCATAAGATTCAAAATCTAGTTCAAAATTCAAATTCCAAACCATTCAATTCTAAACCAAATTCAATTCTTATCCAAGTTCAATTCTAAACAAAGTTCACCTTTAAACCATGTGCAAATTTAACAAGCAAAACATGTTTATAAAATATTCTTTATCTTCCACTAGAAGAAGCTCTTCCTTTTGGATTCAGCTTTTCCTATGATTTTTTGCTCCCCTCCTGCGAGAAGCATCTACTCTAGTTGGTTGTTCCCTCTCCTCATCACTAGCACATTCATGTTCTTTCTCATTATCCTCAATAGTATTCTTCTCGTACTCAGGTATATGATACTAAGCAAAGGCACTATCCACCATATGACGTATTTTTTTCTTTTGTGTTGGGGTCAACGCTTCATCAGGTCGTCGACAACTCTAGATGTAATTGCTCAAGATGAGAAGACGACGTTTCTACAAAATGATAAAATAAATATCAAGATCGAAAAGTTAAAAGTAAGATGAGAATGTGTAAAGCAAAATGAGAACTTACCACTGTAGGCCCTCTCTGAAAGGGAAATATAATTTATCAATGAAGCTGATGAAGTTTTTCTAAGAAGAAATCACAATTTAGGTTTGTTCTTTTTACTCTGATTAGAGCTTATTCATGTTTTGAAACTAAAAGAACAAAAACAATTGACTACAAAATCACAATTTTTTAAGCTGTTGTTCATGTTTGGCTTATACTAAGGTTTTCTTTTTCTGGGGTTTCTTAGAAATTCTCAGATTCAAATTAGATTTAGTTTACTTTTTTCATCATTGCATGGAATTAACTCTTGCATATGTAAATTCTTTTTTGCAATGCTTGTCAGGTACTACCAGGAATACTATTATTAAAGATTGCAGTTGTGAATTTTAACGGGTTATGGATCAAGAGTAAAATTTAATTAGTACCTATCGAATTCGAAGACGGAAATCTAGACCTGGCAACGGGTTATCCGCGGGTCGACCCTAGGCGGGTTGGCGGATATAATTGCCAGCCCTAATCCTGACTTGTTTAATAAATGGGTCAATTTCTCAGACTCTAACCCTAATAGGGTTGACCCTAACGATGACCCTAGTGACCCTAGTTAATTTTAACAACACAAATAAAATACCCCTCCCATAAAAAGTTGCCCTAATCCTTATACTATGAGAGAACTTATTTGTCAAAAAAGTTGTTAGATATTTATTTTATCAGGGACATCAGTTGATGAAGAAAATGATGAAACATTCTGAAAAAGTTAAAGCTAAAAGCAATAATGTCGGTCAATTGTCAAATAACCTTTAAAGTTATAATATTTTATTTATAAATAATTAATTATTAAAAATTTAAACATATATAATAGTAAAATTTATAATATTAGAAAATTTATAAATTTGGTGGGTTGACGGATAACCCGCCCTATTCGTTTAGTTGGCGGGTCGATTAGTGTAGAGTCTGGCGGGTCGGGTTAGGGTAGGGTTGGCGGGTCACGGGCCAAATTGCCAGGTCTACTTAAATCGATAGGTACCTATTGAAATTGAACTACTTTTTCAACTGGTATGTGTCGTTTTTATCACATCCCTTGATGATATTTTTACAAATTCGAAAGGTACCTATCGAATAAGGTCTTCTTCTTCAACATAATACTGTCGAATTTGACTTATTTTTTCGACAATATAGAGTCGAATCTAAACCCTTCGACCACTTAACATATTTAAATCACCAAATTTTGAAAAAAACAACCACACAACTAAAAGTAGTTCGAAAACCTATGAAATAGTTTGATCTTCAAGATTGAAGCCTTAAATACTGAATCAAAAAGAAAAAAATAGAAAACTTACATCAACAAAAACTTTCCAGCGTTTTGGGTCCGGTGTGGAATTGTTCTCTTGCTTCTCCACTGATCTTCTTCTTCGCCTAGCAATCTCCTCCTTCTTCAATGGGATCGAGAAGTTCTTCTCAAAAACCCTAAGTTTCTGAGAATTTTGGTGGTCGAAAGTGAATAGGGAAGGTTTAGGGTTTTTTGGGTTTCCAACAAAGGGTAAAAGCTCTCTTAACAAATTATCAACAAAAAAAAACCTTTTAACTAAGAGTGTTGTTATTAACACTTCAACTTTTGATTGGTTGTAACCTAAGTAGTTATTTTTATAGTTTTCCATAAATCCACCCAAAACTTATTAGGTGGTGACCTTCTCCTTTTCCACCACCATCCACTACCATCATCACTTTCACCATCATCACTTCCGCCTCCGACCACCACCACCACTTCTACCACCACCGTCAGCACTTCCCAATTAAAAACTAATAAATTAATAGAATGGTGAAAGGTTTAAAATCTTGAGATTAAATTTGTCGTTGTGCGATCTCACACCAATACAAAAACCTGCAAAAATCACTCTACTAAGACTAGTACAGTGGTAAGTTAGGATCGAACCAAACCAAGTAGAGAGCCGTTGAGAAAAAATTAATTTTAGATTAAACTGATGAGATTAAAAGGAGTGATAATTTTAAAATGATTTTGGGATTGCTGAAATAAATAAATAAATGAAATTCAACTGATAATCTAGGAATAAATGGGATGGATTCACAAGAGAATAGAATCCACCACCACAGATCCATGTAAAAAATTTAGCATTCACTTACTCTTTATCTATGTATCCACTAGGATTTCTTCCTTATTCTAATGTAAATAAGAACATGCATTCTTTGTATTACCTGGAAGGCAATCACAAAGAATCCTTTCCTTATTTTTAATCAATAAAAAAAACTAAAGAAAAGGAACATAAACTTCAAAGACAAAGATTTATGATTCCTCCAACGCTCTAGAGGAGACGTTGATCATTGAGATCTTCATAGAAGTCTCTCTGGAGGAAAACATAAAAATAAGAAAAATGAATACTAACTAAAAGCATTTCAGTCATGGTGGCTTCATCCCTCTCTTAAAAATAAATTAAGCAGACATGATATGGAAGAAAGAAAAATAGAAATAAAATTGCATTACTGAATTAAATGTATTACAACTAAAACTGAAAATAAACTCTCAATTTCTCTCTCACTGTACTACAACTCTCAGTACTCTGGAATGATTACAACTGATGGAAATGCCCTCTATTTATAGTTTTTCTGGAGGCTGCACCAATGGTTGAGATGATTCTGGAGGATCTAATGGTCTTCAAAAATTATTAGCAGTTGAACGGTCCAGATTGATTAAGATTTTAAAATAGACGGTTAGGATAGCAGATGGAGGATAAAAGACTAATTCAAATTTTGAATTTGAATTTGAATCTGAATCTTGGATTTGCCAGAAGATAATGATCTCAGGTTCTGATCCAGTGTTTCTCAGGCTCTTAGAAAAACTCCAAAAATATTTAAAATTCTGTAGCTTCTAAGGTTTGAACCTAAGACCTATTAGGTGAACAATTAACACTCAAGCCATCTTTGCCAACCGCCTCTTGTGTTATAAAGTGACCCAATTTTCTTTTATTTCTCCTCTTTGGGCTGATTCACATGCTTTTTGACTCATTTTGTGGACTTCCAAACTTAATCCCCATAAAAATACAAAATGATCACAATTAGCTCTTTTTTAATAATTCTAAGGCTTAGTAAAATGTTATTTAAGGGTTGAATATTACAGTTTTGAGTGCTTATCATACTACCCCCAAACAACATTTTGCTAGTCCTCAAGCAAAAGAGAGAAGAAAAAGAGATAAGCTACCAAATCTTAACAAAAACTCTAACTGTACAAAAACTGACTGCGTCACTTTCGCTGACCGCTTTCGATTGTATTTAGCATATGCAATAAGCCCTTAAACTCCTAGGTTTCCCCTAGTGGACGAGTTGTAGCCACGTGAAAGTTTGCAGTGAATATACCCACAAAATTCGAAACTGAAAAGAATGATTTTTCCCCTATTTTTTCTTAGAGAATTTTTCTGCCATCCAACTAAATAAAAGGCGAGGGGTGTAAATGTGAAGTTTTACAAATTTAGAGAGGTACTAATTAAAATGGTATAAATATAGACTTTACCTCTTAAGTATTTAAAAATAGAGTAAAAGTGTGTGTTAACAGCCATCCTAATACAATTTAGTATACAAGTAATAGAATTCCTAAGTTACCTTTAGAAAATACGCTTTGACTTCAAATCTTACCAGGTTATTCTCTCTGAAAGAGTCACTCTGATATGGGTAATCTCTCTCTTGCATGTGAAGAAAAGAGTACAAAATCCAAATATCTCACATACTTTGAAGAACAACGGATATAGAAAAATTAGTCTCATGGAAAGAATGTTGATCACTTAAGAATGTGGAGTTACTCACCATAACATCTTCTCATCTATCATCTACTTTCTATCACACCTCACCAAAGATCTAAAAGGACTTTATTTGGTTGTAATGGGGCTTCAGTTAGGCTAAAAAGAAAATGGTAAATGTAAAACAAAAAGTGTTTCTGAAATGGTAGGAATTCAAAGTAACTCCAAGGGAACTATTTTTTTTCATCTTCTACACTTCATTGTTGGAATTGAGAGCTCTTTTGTGAATTTCTTTCGAATATTTTTCTTGAATTTTTTTTTATTTTTTGAATTGCTGACCACATTTAAATTTTCTAACAATAACTGTCTCCTCCAAGCTTCTCACATTTTGGCTTTTCATTTGTCCCCTTCATCTATTTCCTTCCTAACACTATTCAGAAACACAAATGGGTATAGAATTTTTTTTTTAGAGGGGAGGTAAAAATGGTGAACAAAGAAAAGGCTAACTTGTGCAAAGCTCAAAGTCATTTCTAATGGAATTATTTTGCAAGGTGGTCTAAAAGGCCCAAACGAGAAATTAAAAATGCCTTTTGTCATTTCTAAGGATTAGTATGATGCTCAAGCTTCAAATAGACTACAAGACCTATGTTTCTCTTAACTCGAAAGAAATGTCATCATCAGTGATCAACCAAAGTGAAGAATAATGAGACTAAACAACAAATTAAAACGATGTTCAAGAAAAAGGTGAGTAATCTTGTGACTCAGAATTGCGTAAATACCCTATACAAAGGTGAAAGGCTCTAAACTCACAGGGTTTAAGTCTCTACTATTATTCCTCTTGTTCCTCAGAAATTAACTACTTTTCAACTCAAATCGAACTAGGTGGTTGTTTGTGCACAATAATTTTGTTTCCAAGTACTTATGACATAAAGATTATACTTATAACAAAATAGTAACAAACTAAACTTCAAACTATACATTTACAACCCTTGGCCATCATGAGTTGAATCATCAGGTAATCCAATTTCATCATTGATAGGGTACTAAAAAGCTAAGAAAATTTGAAAACTTAAATTTTTTTTGAAAATAAAACAAAAGAAAATGACTCTAGATTTTCAAAAGAGGTACGGATTTGATAATCCCCCACCCCAAACAAAAGACAACACTGTCCTCAGTATAAAAATTATGACACCAAAAGTGTAGAAATATGGAACAAATACTGTTTGAAAGGAAAAGATTAAAATTGGAACACATTACCTCAGTTGTTTGACGTTACTCAGACGAGTGGGGGAAGACAAAACTACCCCCAAACACCTTAACCAATAGAGCACACAAAATAGAGTCAAAAGAAATCCTACATTGATGAAGTTGTAATCTAAGCAGTTACAAAGCTAGTGAGATGGAGTGAAAAAATCTAAATAGAGTTCTCAAAAATCAATGCAGACTAACTACATAGATACAACTGAAGTGAGGGTTGCCTCCCAAAAGTGCTAAGTTTAACGTCTTCAGCCAGACGAAAATGTGGTACACACTCAAACAAGTCCTCACTGGTATTGAGGATCAACAAGTAAGACTTCCTCAATCTCTTGAGGGTGAATCTCAAGGAAAGGCTTAAGACGATGAGCATTTACTTTGAATAACTTACCATTCTTGGGATCCTCTACATCAATAGCACCATGACTCGCAATGTTACGAACGAGATAAGGACCAGACCAACGTGATCGTAATTTACCGGGAAACAATTCTAGATGAGAATTATATAGGAGGACCTTCTGACCAAGGAAAAACTCCTTCCTAAGAATATGTTTATCATGTGCCACTTGTAAGTCTTAGAACATTCATAGGCATCATTTCTGATCTCTTCCAATTCATCGAGCTAGAGTTTCCTACGGTCACCGGCCTTATCTAAGTCAAAGTTCATAATAGCCCAGTAGGCTCGGTGTTCTAACTCAACAGGGAGATGACAAGCTTTTTCATAGACTAACCTGTACGGAGACATGCCTATAGGGGTCTTAAATGCAGTACGGTATGCCCATAAATCATCAGATGGCCGAAGTGGCCAATCCTTTCTGTTGGGGTTAACCGTCTTTTGTAGAATTTGCTTAATCTCCCTATTTAACACTTCTGTTTGACCATTTGTTTGTGGGTGGTAAGATAAGGCAACTTTATGGGTTATCCCATACTTAGACATTAGGCTCGCAAAGACTTTATTGCAAAAATGAGTACCATTATCACTAATGATGGCTCTAGGTGTACCAAATCTAGGCAAAATTAGGTCTTTGAAGAAATTCACCATAACTCTATGGTCAGCGGTCTTAGTGGCTAAGGCCTCTACCCATTTGGACATATAATCTACTGCCAGAAGGATATAGGTGTAACCATATGATGGTGGAAAAGGACCCATGAAGTTAATACCCCAAACATCAAAGATTTCAACAACAAGGATAGATTGTTGGGGCCACTCATTCCTTTTGGTTATTCTCCCTAATTGTTGACATTTAGAGCAGGATGAACAATAACTATGAGTGTCTTTAGAAAGGGTAGGCCAATAAAATCCTGACTGCAATATTTTTGCAGTAGTTCGATTTGAGCTAAAATGGCCACCACAGGCCTGATCATGACAGAAGGAAATGATAGACTGTTGTTCATCATCTGGGACACACTTACGACTAATTTGATCCGGACAGTACTTAAACAGGTAGGGGTCATCCCAAAAGTATTCCTTCACTTTGGCTAAAAACTTGGCTCTCTCTAAATTAGACCAATGACTGGGAATTTGGTTGGTCACAAAATAGTTCACAATATATGCAAACCATGGTGCTTTAGAGATCTCAAATAATTGCTCATCAGAAAAGTAATCAGAGATAGGAGGTGAATTTGGAACAGACTCAACAAGAAGTCAAGATAAATGATCTGCGACCACATTCTCCGAACCTTTCTTGTCACGGATTTCAAGGTTAAATTCTTGAAGGAGTAGGATCCAATGTATTAACCATGGTTTGGCATCTTTCTTGGAAAGAAGATGCCTCAACGCTGCGTGATCACTAAAAATGATGACGTTAGATTCGATCAAACATGATCGAAACTTATCGAGGACAAAAATAACTACAACAACTCCTTTTCGGTGGTCAAATAGTTAAGTTTGGCGTCGTTAAGAGTCTTACTCGCATAGTAAATCACAGATAGCAACTTATCCGCTCGCTGTCCTAAAACAGCCCCGACTGCAAACTCTGACGCGTCACACATAATTTCAAACGGAAAGTTCCAATCAGGTGGACGGATAATGGGTACAGTAGTAAGGGCTAACTTTAACTGATCAAAAGTTGCCTGACATACCTCACTAAACTCAAAAGGTGCATCCTTAGCAAGGAGATGGGTCAAGGGCCTCGCTATCTTACTGAAGTCTTTGAGGAACCTCCTATAAAAACTAGCATGACCTAAGAAAGTTCGAATATCCCTCACAGATTTGGGTACTTGAAGATTAGAAATAATTTCTATCTTGGATTTATCTACCTAAATCCCTGCACTAGAAATGGTGTGACCTAAGACTATCCCTTTCTTTACCATGAAATGATACTTTTCCCAGTTAAGAACTAGGTTAGTGTCACGACAATGTTTCAGCACAAGTGAAAGATGGTGTAGACACTCCTCAAAAGATGAACCAAAGACGGAGAAGTTATCTATGAAGACTTCAAGAAAACGTTCGACCATTTCGTGAAAAATACTCATCATGCACCGCTGAAATGTAGCAGGTGCATTACAGATGCCAAATGCTATGCGGCCATAAGCAAACGTGCCAAAAGGACACGTAAATGTGGTTTTCTCTTGGTCATCTGGGTAAACTGAAATCTGGTTGTAACCAGAGTAACCATCTAAAAAGCAATAGAAGGCCTGACCTGCAAGTCTCTCTAACATTTGGTCAATAAAAGGAAGGGGAAAATGGTCTTTTCGGGTCACACTATTCAGCTTCCTATAGTCTATGCAGACTCTCTATCCAGTTTGAACTCTAGTGGGGACTAATTCATTATTTTCATTAGGGACCACTGTAGTTCCTGACTTCTTGGGTACTACTTGGATAGGGCTTACCCATTGGCTATCTGAGATTGGGTAAATAATGTTAGCATCAAGAAGTTTGATAACTTCGGCTCTCACTACTTACTTCATGTTAGGGTTAAGCCGTCTCTGAGGTTGCCTACAGGTTTTAGAGTCATCCTCCAAATGGATCAGGTGTTGGACCACTAATGGACTAATACCTTTGATGTCATCAATTGTCCAACCTATGGCTTCCTTATTTTCTCTAAGGACCTCAAGTAGTTTAGATTCTTGGGCTTGAGTCAGGTCAGAAGCAGTCACTACCGGTGAAGTATCAGATTCACCAAGGTAAGAGTACTTTAGAGTGTCCGGTAATGGTTTCAGCTCTACCTTAGGTGGCTTCTTCTCAGTTGCATTAGTGGAGGCTTCTAATGATGTCAACGGTTCAAACTGGGCCTTATACCTAAGTGTATCTATAACTGGAACAGAGTCTAACATAGAGTTGACCTCTCTGAAATAACTTTCTTCATCAAAACCAGCTCCAAAATGTGTCAAATATTGTTGCAATGGGTCTTTAGGATAAGAATGCTCAAAGGTTTGACTGGACAAGACTCAAGGAGAAAAACCTCCTCAACTGATTCTAGGTCACCTGGTTGTTTCATCAAACTAAATACATTCACTTCCACTTTCATGTTTCCAAAGGCCAAGGTCATGTTTCCATTCCTACAATTGATCAAAGCATTTGTAGTAGCTAAAAATGGACGACCTAAGATGATGGGAATCTATTTACCTTGGGTGGGCAATGTATCTAGCACAATAAAATCTACAGGATAATAGAAATCAGCTACTTTGACAATTACATTCTCAATAATTCCCCTAGGGATCTTTACTGATCTATCTGCCAATTGAATTCTCACATTAGTTTTCTTAAGTTCATTCAATCTTAACTGCTGATAGACTGTATAGGATAGTAGGTTCACACTAGCACCTAGATCTAACAAAGCCTGATCTGCAAAATGTTCTCCTATTCTACAAGTGACAATGGGACTCCCGGGGTCTTTATGTTTGACCATAGCTTGATTTTAGAGAAAAGAGGAACAATGTTGGGCTATAAAGGCTTCTTTGGGAATGTTTGTTTACCTCTTGACTAAGTCTTTTACGAATTTGGCATATGATGGAATCTGTTTAATAGCTGTAAGAAATGGGATATTAATTTGGAGGTTTTGAAATACTTCCAAAATATCATTATATTGATATTCCTTCTTATTGTTGACTAGTCTAGAGGGAAATGGTGCAGGTGGGACCTGGACTACTGGAGCAGAACTAGAAGGCTCAGAGGTGGAGCTTTCCTTAACAACCTGAAAAGGGGAGGACTTCTGGGTAGAACTATCAATCTCAGTGGGTAACTCAACCTTGTTGTCTACCGTCTTACCTAATCTAAGGGTAGTAATGGAATTAACATGATCACTAGATTGGTCAGGTGTTGAGGTAGTTCCTATCTAATTTACAGCTTTACCCCTAGAGTTTGTTTCAGGTTGACTAGGCAAGGTTCCTCTCTGTTTCTCAGTCATGGCAGCTGTGAGTTGACTTAACTGATTCTGGACTTGCAACTGGCTCTTAGTTAGGAGATCTAGATTGGCCTCAAGTGTTTGGATCCCTGATTGGATTGCTTATTGGATTGTTCTAAGTTCAGGGCCAACATTTGGATTGTATTCGCTAAATTAGGACCAGTAGAGTGGGGTTGGACCAGTGCAACATAATTACTCATGGGATCAAAAACTAATTCTCTGTTTGGATTCTGCTGAAAAGGAATGAATTGACATTGTTGGACCATTTGACCCTGATGTTGTGGGTGTCTATTTTGGGTACCTAGAAAACCTTGGGGTCCACCTAAATTCTATTGGGGCATATCTTGCTGAGGTGAAAATTAGGGTGATACCTAGTATCCGAATGATATATTTGGCTAAATGAATTTGCCGTAGGTTTTCTATAGGTAGAAAAAGCACACACATTAGAGGTCTCTTGAGCACTAAAATTCGGACAAACATGAGTGGAGTGATCAATGCTAGAACAACTTTGACATGGTTCAGTAATACTCATAAGAGGGCTCATCTGGTTGGTCCTAGTGGTCTGAAGTGTAAATGCATCAAACTTTTTGCTCAATAGATTCATTCCATTTGTCAGATTCTCCATTACAGATTTTAATTCAGAATCGGGCTTGATCTCATACATACCAGGCTTTCTAGGTTCCTTCACATTCCAAGAAAATTCATCAGAAGAACTATTCCAGTTTTGTGCATTTTCAGCTAGTTCCTCTAAAAAGGTGTAGGCTTGGTCAGGAGTTTGGTCTTTGAACTTACCCTTATGCATAGATTCTATAATGGTACGTTTCATAGGTGTAAGACCCTTATAGAAGAAATGGACCAATTGTGCCTTATCATATCCATGGTGTGGACATTTAATCAACAAATCATGAAATCTCTCCCAAGTTTGATAAAATTCTTCATCTACCTTCCCCCTAAAATTACTAATTGTGAAACCCCGCCAATAAAAATAAAAATAATAAAAATAAACAAATAAATAAAATTTAGTTAGATTTGGGGCCACGGGTTGGCCTGACCCGCTGCCCAACCCGCAACCCAGGGCCAACCCGCTCCCACCGTCCCTCTCCAATCAGCTGTATGCTGATCATAAACAAAAAAAAAGAGGAAAAGAAAAGAAAGAAAAAGAGAGTAAGAGAGAGAGAGAGTAAGAGAGACTGTGAGAGAGAGAGTGAGAGAGAGACCGTGAGAGAGGGACTGAGAGAGAGAGTGAGAGAGTCTATGAGAGAGAGACTAAGAGAGAGTAAGAGAAAGACGCAGAGAGAAGAACTGAGAGAGAGAGAGAAAAAATTGAGAGGGAGAGAGAGACGCAGGGAGAGAGCTAAGGGAGAGAGAATAACTGAGAGAGAGAGAGAGAGGAAGAAGACAGCATCAGCAGCAGCTACTGCTGTCCACGTAGAGGAGAAGAAGAGCAGCTTGTTAGGTCCATGAGTTCACTCATGTCATATTTGTCGAATTTCGTGTCAAAGGTAAACTCAAGATGGTCAATGTAACTTGAGTTAGAGTTAGTGAGTCATTCGGTTCGTTGCGAAGCAAAGACTCCAAGAAGCTCAACTCACCACCGGAACTCAT
>MVGT01001281.1:77447-123167 GCA_002174775.1 Macleaya cordata | reverse complement strand
CCAGTGAGAACTTATAATACTAACAGGTAGTCACTAATATGAATTTAAGACAATGCAGGTTTTAAAGAAAACCGAGAAATCATAATACAGTAATGTAAAAGCATTTGGTACCTTTACTACAACATAAACCGATAACCATTCACTTATCCATACAAGTATAGATAAACTAACAATATCTCACCATCATAATACTGCGTAGTGTAATCATCTTAGAGTGAAGAGGCCACGACTAGATGTTTCAGCTCCTAGTCAGTGAGAAAAATTATGTTCCAACTTAACCGATGTGGAACCCCATCGTTAGTTCTTGATTTCCGACCGAACGACTGATTTATCGGTTGGTATGAGAAGCACGCTAGCTCATGATTTGGGTTCAGGTGGACCCTTGACCATAATTTGTCGATGTAGTCGTTTATACGGTGGTCAGCTATTTGACTCGTACAGACATCTTAATGATCATTAAAATAATCCAGGAGTTGTTACGCTCCTCAAGTCTTTGCCTAATCTAGGCAACATGTAGCATCACCATTTCTAGAATCATACATGTACCTATCCAAACAAGGCTTTCCAAAAAAAAAAATAGAATAACCTAGATTTCAATAGTTTTCCTATATCATGAGAGTCTCATTCCTGTCATGAGATAGGAAAATATAATGAAAATACAGAACAAATCATTATTTTTAGGAAAACTTCAATGATTTGCTCGTGTAGGCATTACAAGTCTATTTTCGGATCACCTAAAAATACATATTATAATACTATAAGTTTTAGTAGTAGAAAATACTTTTTCTTATAAAAACTAACATCCATGTATATGTTGTGATCTCCCATCTAATATTATTCCGGAGAAAGCCGGTAATATAATCTGGAGAAATTCGGGTAATCGGAGGAAAGCCCGTAATATAATCCAGGGAAAGCCGGTAATAATCATAGCCGGGGGAAAGCCCAGCATAACATATATAGTATATATTCCGGGGGAAAGCTCGTACCTAGGGAATCACCAACACATACCCAACAACTGGGAACCTCTATCACATACATCATCTCAAAACAACTACTTCTCCCAACAGATAGAAGGAATTAAAATATATATTTTATAAGAACCCCAAAATCCATTTGGTTTTGGAAATATACCCATCCCTAAAGCTCGATAACGATTAAATCTTGATTCTTTTGAAAATATAGTTTATTTAAATATAAGTAAGAAAAGAATCATTCATATATTTATATATGTATATAACTCATTCATATATATAATTATTAGAAATCTAGTTATTTTATTTAAAAATAACTATTACTATTTTACATCACTATGTAAAACTATACTTTTAGGAAATCATTTTCATATCAATAGGACATCACAAATAAATCATGCATGCTTTGCAAAATAATTATATTTGATTTATAAATCTAAACCCTAACAACAACATTGAAAGTACTTTAATAGCTACAAGAGAGTATTTATAAGTTCCTACCTCAAATCCCGCAAGGCTAGCTTTTTATTGTGTTGTTCACCTCTAATAATTGGTCCTAGTACAAACTCCCAACTGTAAATAACACATTCAATTCACTTTCAGAATTCTATACTATTTACATTAATTACACAAAGACTAGTTTGGTATTCTAAACTCTAACCTAACAGTCTCTAAAAGGTCTAAATACCTTTAATCATTCTCTCTTATCATCTAAAAACCTCTAATAAATGAAAACACCTTATCAAATCAAGTAAGGGATTTAGAATTTCCAGTCTAAATTCCATTAATTTCTAACTAAGTTTAAAAACTAATTTCTCTAGAAATTCCAAACATCCAAAAATTTGAAATTATTAGAGATCATCTTAAAGTTGAGGGTTTCTAAAATTCCCAAGCTTGAAAATTTGATTTTTACTTGAATTCCTTATGAAATTGAGAAATTAGGAATTTCTATACATTTAACATCAATTAAGAGGAAACCCAAGTACCTCAAAATCAATATCTCATAGAATCTAAATCTTCCATTCTTAGCAATTCTCGTCATTTCCAATATTCAAATCATATGGAAAATCCTAAAGTTAAGATGGGTTCTCAATAGTCCCAACATCAATATTAACCTAGAAATTTAACTCCAAAATGCTATTAACCCATCGTTAACTAATATTCCACATGATTTAGTTTATAATTTTCATCAATGAACTTCATCCTCAACATTAGATAAGTAAAATCAGTTCATTAAAATTATCATTGTATCTTTTATCAAGTGGGATTTCATCCACAATTGTTACCAAAACTAAACCAAAAAGCTAAGGAATCTAAAAATCACCTAAAGGTATAAGAATTCCCCTCCAAAGCTCATCTAAAGCTTGAATCAATCTCCAAAATTAGCTCTAACAACATTCAATTTCGTTTTTGAATCAAAACCCCTTATTTCCATCATCAAACAACTCTCCTACATCAAAATCCCAAATTTCCTTCTCAAATCCCTAACCTAATATTATCAAATAATCAAACAAGGGTTCAAGAGGCTAAATCAAACCTTAAACTATTGTAGACCATAAATTCCACAATTGATTTTGGATCAGGGCACCGATAACCTGCAAAGGAAGAAACGCAGATCAAACGTGAAGATTCCTTGGCGCCGGGGTGGTGCCGGCCTAAGGGTCTCCGACAGTCAAGTTAGTTAACTTGAAAAAATAGGTAAAACGAAAACAAGAAGAAGCGAGAGGATCTATACCACCTATCTCTGAAGATCGTAGCCGGGAGTGATAGAAGATGAGATATTAGTCGTTTGATCTCTGCCCTGCAGATGTATTCCCTCCGGAGAAGGCTAACTGTGAGAATGGTCGTTCTGAAGTTGTAGAGAGCTTTTTAGAAATCTGAGAGAGTGTATGAGATAGACCCCTTTCAATCTGTTCCCTTTCTCCTTTTATAGGAAGGGAATCCAGATCACACCCTGAATCTCGAGATAATTCCCCCAAATCTCAGGGAGATATTTTGGCGGTTAAAGAGTCTTGTGAAGACTGAGCTCCTCATTGAACTCGTCAATCCTAAGGAAGATATGATAATGGTTAGGGAGTCCTGCGTGGACTGAGCTTCTAGTTTGAACTAGTCAACCCTTATCTGTTTTTGGATGTTAGACCATAGAGATTGATCTTAGGCTAATGGGCTCCTAGGCCTGGTAAAAGGTGCAAGCCTTTCGGTCAATGGACCATTGGACCTGTCAGAGAATTTTGGCCACTACAGTTTGTCCCCCACTCTCTAAGTCAAGAGTTCTTGAGTTGGAGAGTAACAGTCGACCAATGAAGTTCGTGTTGGCCCTTTGTTCGGAGGTAGTCGACCATTGTGGTTGAGTGAAAGCCCCTTTGTTCTGAGGTTCGGAGCAATCGACCTATGGGGTCGACTGAAGTAACCGACCGTGAGAGTCGGTCTCGATGCACTGGCATGGTCGACCAGGGGGTCCGTAGAAGTGCTTGGCACTCGGGGCCTGACACCAGTCAACCTAGATCATCAACTATAACCCTAGGCACACGGTGCATGGATGCAGTTGACCATCGATGTCGACTGTAAGCTTGGGCACATGGTGCTTGGACGCAGTCGACCATTGATGTCGACTGTAAGCTTGGGTATATTGTACCTAGAAGCAGTCGACGTGTGAGATAGTGTGAGACCTTGCTGGGATCTGTGTAATCATTGCCCCATCGTAGTCCCATTTGACCTCAGCTCTGGGCTCGACTCAGTGTGAAGATGGAAATTCTAGAAGGATGATGACCGTTCAGTACTCCATCACGTGGCACCCCCTTATTTGCCTTATGGACGTAGCATGCGAAACGGTTTGTTGCCAGACTGTGAGGGCAGCTTCTCGTAAGACTCGTCCAGCGAAATCTTGACACGTGTCCCTCACTTTTAAAATCGTGTTTTAAAATTGGAAAGTGCCCTTTCCTTCTTCCCCACCTAGCGTTTTCACAGAGAAGAGACAGTGAGAGAAGTTTCAACGGTGTTCTTTCTTCTAACTTTCAAGATTTCTTTTATTCCGACGAGCTTTTACTGGTGAGTTTCCTTCTTCATCTTCTTGATTTCTTCCCCCTTTTTTCTTTTCCTTGATATCCTTCTGTGGTTTTAAGTAACTTTCTGGGTTTTTATAGCAAAAAACCCAGAACTCGTCTAACTTTGCCATATTTCCTTATTTTCCCTCTTTGCCTGTTTCCTATTTTTTCTTCTTCCTTCTCTTCTTCTACTTGTGTATTTTTTCTGGATACTTTTTTCATTCCCTTGGCAAGTTTTGCCCTAGCTTCGGGGTTCTTGGATTGTGCCTTCTTTCCGTTAATTTTTCCGTTCTCTGGATCTATAGACTTGTTGAAAAAATCCTTTCCGGCGTAAAGAGTCAGAACCGCCGGTTCCTTTTCCCTCTATTTTCTCTTAAAAAGAAAGACGTTCTGGGTATCATACTTGTCGACTCCGAATCGAGTTCAACTTGTGCCAGTCGACTAGACATGTCGACTGCAAACTTCGCGTCTCTAAAAGCAGGGGCCGGCGATGTGACTATTGCCGAGTCGACTCCAGAGTTTTTCAAGGAAACCCTGATGCAGTCGACCAGGGTGGTCGACCGGGTCGAGTCGAGTGCTGTCCTTTGGGCTGGCCATCCTGAATTTGACGCAATGGAGGCCACGGTAGACTGCAGGGAAGGTGGGGGGAATGATGAAATGGAGGCCGACTTCGATGGATGCAGTCGTCCCCAGGATATATTGCCCCAAAATCTGAAATCGAAGCTCGAGTCATCAGATTTGACTCGACTGCGTCTCACCTATCGCATCCTAGAGTCGATTTGACTGCGGATTCCCAAAGGGCACAAACGAGTCGACTGGGATGTACCGGGGTGGACGTTCCCATACGAGGTATCCTTTCTCCAAGGATTACGATTACCGATCCCCAAATTGGTTCAAGAAGTTCTCGGCTACTTCGAGATTGCCCCAAGCCAATTAATGTCGAATGGCTGGAGACTGCTACTCGGTCTTGAGGCCCTAGGTGAGCAGTGTGGCATCGCGGTCGGTCTCCAAGAAGTCCTGCACTCCTATTATTTGAAGGAGCATGACAAAGAGAAGGGTCGTTATTAGTTTGTGCTCCGAGTGGGACGGGAGCACCTTATAAGTCGCCTAACGACAAACGACCGCAACTGAAAAGACGGTTACTTTTTTGCCAAGGGTCGACTGGTCCTTGGGTCGAACCCAGAGTCGGACATTCCCAACTAATCGCGAGTGATAGGTAAGATGTTTTGTAGTACTGTTTTTATTCCCTATCGACTGAAATCTTATTTGTTATCTTTCAATCTAGAACGGAGGTTCAACCAAACTCCAGTACATAACTCTGCTGTTGTCGAACGAACACAACAGATACTTGAAAGCTCCGAAGTCGACCATGATTGGAAGAATATTCTATCCGAGGAGCGCCTTGCGTCGAGTCGATTGTGGTCTGAGTCTTTAAAGGATCAAGAAGGTACCCCTTCCTAGAGCAGTTGGTACGTTATTTATCCTTCTTACCATTCGAGCGTTCGAGCTGCTGGGGTACCAGTTCTTATTGATCAGACATCTAACTCCTCGGGAACGGGTCTTTACTGACTTCCAGATGATGAAGACATTCCAGATACCATCCGCTGAAAAAGCTGCAGCCCGAGTGCGCTCAAGGCTGCAGAAGAAGAAGAAGTCTGCTACGAAGCAGTCAGCTTAACCCTCCCCCGAATTCATTGGTGAAGGAAGCTTCTCTACTCCACCTGTCTAGGTAGGGATGGGGTCGAGTCCCGCAATGGGGAAGAGGAGAAGGGTCGAATCTGTCGACCTTGATAATAAAGCTATTAAATTATCGTTCCCGAACGATATCTCTGTCTACTCTGACCCCGCTGCCATCAAAGGGTTGGTCGAGAAGCTTCTTTTTTCGTCGGACGAGGCTCGACTGAAGGAACTCGACCCGACCGTAGCTTCGGACTATGCTGTGGCCGAGGCCTTCAAGGTAGACTGCATCACCTTTATATATTTTTTGTGTCGGCCTCTATAATCAATGAAATCTAACTTCTGCATTTCTTCTTGCAGCCTCTTCAAAGCGTACTCTTCCTACGGTCTGACAATATTGCTCTCGACCGAAAGGTTAGGACTTTGCAGTCGACCAATCACTCACTTCGAATCGAATGCGAGCGGTTGAAGAACGCCGAGTCCGAGAAATCCTCTACTCTGGCCGAGTCCGAGAGGAACTGTGCATCCCTTGAGGCCGAGAAGAAGCAACTGCAAGCCGATCTGGAAGCCGAGTGTGCGAGAAGCTCAAGTCTCCTCGAGCAGCTTGAGACTGTGGCTCTGGATTCTATTCAAAAGACTGAACTCATGAAGGAATTCAAATCCAGGAAGAGTGGCGACTGGAACCATGATAAAGACATCGCCCTCTATGAGGAGATGTGCACTGGTGGAGAGGGTGACCGAGATTCTAACATCGAGCCCACCACGCAGGACCCCGAGCCAGTTGCAGAAGACATCAAGCCCTCGGCTGAGGACCCGAAAGCTCCTGACGTATAGACTCTTCACCCCCCCTTTTTTATTTTGATGTCTCCTTGTTTTTTTTATAAGTGATGTACTTTTGTTAGCCACTTGGTGGCATTTGGATATTAATAGAACACTTAGTTTTATCTCTTGCTTTCATTTCACCATCTTGTCGATCACGTCGAGCGAACAAGTGCGACTGACTTCATTTACTTGTATACTGGATTTTTTTTAACCTTGTCGACTGTGACCACTTCTGTTGAATGCTTAGCCTTTACATAGTTACGATAACTGAATCTTATAATCTGACTTAATAATGTGATTGTACATGGTACATTTTGTCGACTGCACATTTTGTCGATTGCCTGTTTTATAAGGCTAGAATTCCTTTAATCTTCACCGTGTCGAGTGCAATATCTTCTTTGTTCTTCTGTTCTCGATCGTTGTGTCGAGTTCAATCTTGCCTATGAATTAGAGCACCCCTACTGATCTTCAACTGGAAGCTTCAGCAAAAGGCGCCTTCCTTGTCGAATGCGATCGATCATGGATCTGCAATTGTAAGGTTAGGGTGGCCGATGGCAATGCCATTGGCCCTCCGATGCTTAAATCAGTAAAGTACTTTGAAAAAATGAAAATAAAAAGTTGGAGTTCGAAGGTGATACTGTATTTTTAGTGTACTGTCCTCTGTAGCCTGCGGACACTGTCACCTTATGTATACTCGAAAATCTGTACTGAGACAGGTTAGGGTGGCCGATGGCATTGCCATCGGCCCTCCGATGCTTAAGTTAGTAGATTCTTCTAGGAAAGAAACGAAATAAAATGAGAGAGTTTCAGAAATGGTACGACTTTAAGTTAGTGGCGTTCTAGCTGTTCTTCACTGGTTCACCATTCGCCCGACTGAGTTTGTAGGCTCCATCCCTACCACTCTTGTTACGTGGTATGGTCCCTTCAATTTTGGGGCTAATTTCCCAGCTCCTTTTTCCTTGGTATTCTGGATTACACTGCGTAGGACCCAATCGCCTTCGTCGAATGATCTTGTTCGGACATTTTTATTGAAATGTCGAGCAATCCTTCTCTGGTAAGCTGTTATTCTGTCGAACGCCCGCTCCCTCAGCTCGTCGACTGTATCGAGTTGGTTGCTAAGTGCTACATGGTTCTCCACTTCATCGGTGTACTGATATCTCGCAGAAGGGAGTCCTACTTCCACAGGGAGTACTGCTTCCATTCCATAAGTGAGTGCAAACGGAGTCTCACCTGTTGAGGTCCTTGCAGTTGTTCGGTACGACCATAGAACTCCTGGCAGCTCGTCTGCCCAGCTTCCCTTAGCTTGTTCGAGCATTTTCTTCAAGGTGTTGATTACTATCTTGTTGGTCGATTCGGCCTGTCCGTTCGACTGCGGATACCTCAAGGTCGAGAAGTTTAGCTTGATCCTCCAAGTGTCACAAAAGTTTTTGAAGTCACCGCTGATAAACTAAGACCCGTTGTCAGTAACGATCTCTCTTGGAACTCCGAATTGACATATGACATTTTTCCAGATAAAGTTCTTCACTTCTCTATCTTTGACTTGTGCATAGGCTTCGGCTTCAACCCACTTTGTGAAGTAGTCTGTAACGACCAGTATATATGCCCTAGACCCTGACGCCTTGGGTAGAGTTCCAACGATATCCATTCACCACTTCATAAAAAGCCATGGTGAGAGGATCGGATTCAACATCTCTGGTGGTTGGTGTGACACTTGAGCATACCTTTGACACTTATCACATTTCTTAACGTACTCGACCGAGTCGATCCTCATAGTTGGCCAATAGTATCCTAAAGTGAGTGCCCTACTGGTCAGACTTCTAGCTCCTGAATGATTTCCGCACTTTCCTTCGTGAAGCTCAGCAAGCAAGTATTGTGCTTCTTCGGGCGTAACACATCTCAAAAGGGGTCCAGAGAATGACCGCCTGTAGAGTCTGTCGGCATGAATGGTGAATCTCGCTGCTTTGGCTCGCAATCGACGTGCTTCATTTCGGTCGACTGACAACTCCCCTTTTAAGATGTAAGCTATAATGGGTGTCATCCAGTTGGGGTTAAGAGTCACTGCTTTGACCTCTTCATTTGTAGACTTCCACACGGAGGGCCACTAGAGGTAAGTGACTGGAATGTTGACGGGTTCTACCGATGGGATCGCCGATCCCAAATCTGCTAAAGCATCAGCATGGCTGTTTTACAAATTGTGGCACCTGCACGACTGTAGATTTGTTAAATGTCGAAAGCAATTCTTTTACCTGGGTAAGGTAGGCCGCCATCTTAGGTTCCTTAGCTTGGTAGGTTCCTTGCAGCTGATTGACTACTAGTTGAGAGTCTGAGTTGACTGTTATCTGTCGAACTCTTATTTCTTTTGCGATACCTAAACCGACGATGAGTGCTTCGTATTCCGCCTCGTTGTTCGTTGCTTTGAATCCACACCGGACAGACCATTGGATGACGTCTCCTTTTGGTGAAGTAAGCACTATTCCCAGTCCACTACCTTTTGCGTTGCTCGGCCCGTCGACCGAAAGCTTCCACTCTCCCGTGCCATATGGCTGCAGACATTACAGTTCTTTCTCTGCTTGCTCCTAGATGTTAGGTGTGAAATCTGCAATGAAGTCGGCCAAGGCTTGCGACTTGATTGCATTGCGAGGCTGGTAGCTGATATCGTGTTCGCTTAGCTCGACTGCCCATTTTGTTAGTCGACCTGACAACTCCGGCTTATGTAGTATGCTCCGCAGGGGTATATGTTGAGGACTATAATGCTATAACTTTGAAAGTAAGGTCGTAGCTTCCTTGTTGTTGTTACCAGTGCTAGTGCTAACTTCTCAAGCTGAATGTACCGTGTCTCTGCGTCGAGTAGACTCTTGCTGACGTAGTAGACTGGATACTGTCTCTTTTCTTCTTCCCTTACCAGTACTGCGCTGACTGCTGTATCTGATACGACCAAGTATAAATAAAGTATTTCTCCTTCCTTCGGTTTTGAAAGGAGTGGAGGTGAAGTTAGGTACTGCTTCAACTGTTGTAGTACGTCCTCGCATTGCTGAGTCCATTCGAAATCCTTCGTCTTGCGTATAGTGGAGATGAATGGTTGGCACTTCTCTAAAACCCTCGAAATGAATTTACTGAGGGCAGTTATCCTTCCAGTCAGTTAATGGACTTCCTTGACGTTCTTGGGGGACTGAATCCCTCTGATGGATTGGATCTGCTCAGGGTTGGCTTTGATTCCTCTTTGTGTGACCAGTTATCCAAGGAATTTCCCTGAAGAAACATCGAAAGAGCATTTAGAAGGATTAAGTTTCATGTTGTATTTTCTAAGTACCTCGAAAGCTTGGTGTAGGTGATCAAGGTGTTGGTTTGCCACGATCGATTTGACCAGCATGTCGTCGATGTAAACCTCCATTGTCTTTCCCAACATACTGGAAAACATTATATTGACGAGTCTCTGGTAGGTTCCTCCCACATTCTTCAACCCGAATGGCATTACTTTATAACAAAAAGTCTCTCTTTCAGTTACAAATGCGGTCTTTTCCTGGTCGTCCGTGTGCATAAGGATCTCGTTGTAGCCTGAATACGCGTCCATGAAATTGAGCAATTCATTCCCAACAGTAGCATCGACCATCATATCAATGTGCGGAAGAGTAAAGGAATCCTTTGGGCATGCCTTGTCTGTAAAGTCGATACAGACGCTCCACTTTCCATTCTTTTTCCTAACGACGACGACGTTGGCTAGCCATTCTGGATACTTGACTTCTCTGACAGAGCTAGTGTCGATCAACTTCTGGATCTCTTCATTGATGATACGATTGCGCTCTGGCACAAATTTTCTTCTCTTCTGTTTAACAGGTGTGTAGGCTGGATCAACATGCAATTGGGGTGTAATAATACTTTGGTCAATTCCAGTCATGTCGGCATTGAACCAGGCGAAGCAGTCATGGTTCTGCTTCAGGAAGTCAACTAACTGTGATCGAATTGCTGGGTCTAGTCTACTCCCAATCCTCACCGTGCAGTCTTCACTGTCTGGATGAATCTGTACCTCGTCGAGCTCCTCCTCCTGAGTTCGGTCGTGCAGTCGACTGTCGACTGCTGCTGTAGTTGCTATGCTATTGCCGGCTTTCCTTTGAAGCTACTGGAGTAACACTCCCTTGACATTTGTTGAATTCCTTTTATCTCTCTCACTCCCTATTGAGTCGGGAAGCGGATTACTTGGTGATAGGTCGATGGGACGGCTCGTAACTCGTGTATCCAGGGACGTCCGAGGATAACATTGTAGGCTGAAGGACTGTCGACCACTAAGAACTTTGTGTTCAAGTTGACCCCTTCAGCGTAGACTGGGAGTGAGATCTCTCTAACGGTGTGCTTATGCTCTCCACTGAAACCAATGAGGATCGTTGATCATTTAATGATCTGAGATTTTCGATCCCCATTTCCCTAAGTGCACTCAGAAATAAAACATTAGCGGAGCTCCCATTATCCACGAGAACTCTTTTAATAAGACAGTTCGCTATAAGGATAGAGATCACCAGTGCATCGTGATGAGGATTGATCAGCTCGGCTGCTTCGGAGTCTACAAAGCTCAAAGTTTGGTCGTATGCGAGAGGAGTTGGTCGTCTGACGTGAGCCTCTAGGTGGACTGCCCCTTTGGCATGTCATTTTGCGGCTGAGTAAGTGACTCCGCTGACTTCAAATCCCCCGGTGATCACATTGATGGTTTTCCTCGGCTGCGGAGGTTCAGGAGGTGATCTATTTCTCTTCTCAGTTTGGTTTTTGTCTCTAGCCGCAGTTGTAGCCCGAGCTTTGTCGGACAAGAAATCTCTGAGGTGACCCCTTTTGAGAAGCTCTGCAACTTCCAGTCTCAGCAGGGCGATACAGTCGGCTGTGTTATGACCGTGGTCCCCATAGAACTCACACCATTTGCTCGTATCTCTTTTGTCATTTGCAAATTTGTACTTTTCCAGCCATCTAACTGAGTTCCCTATCCCTTTCATCACCACAACAACCTGTTCTAGTTCGATGTTCAGGTTGTAGGGCGGGATTGGTTGTCTGTTACCGCAGTCTTGTTGTCTATTGGATGGTCGACCATATTCTCTTGTTTCCGTTCTTCATCTCCTATCGTCAGAATATGGTTCGAAGCGGTAACTACTGTTCCTGCGATCCGTTTTGTCTTTTCTGCTGATTCTACCGTCGACATTTGTCCTGTCGTAAAACCTGTTTGCTTTGTCTTCTTCCCACTTTATCTGGGCCCATGCCTTGGCCAGCACATCTTCCATTGTTTAGCACGGGTATTTGGTTAACTCCTTATATAGATCGGAGTCTGAGAGTAGGCCTTTCCTGAAGGCTGTAATGGTAGTGTCAATATTGCAAGAAGGAATGGAAACTTTCTCTCTATTGAATTGCCCGACGTAATCTCGGAGTCTTTCTCCTCTTTTCTACTTGATATGGTAGAGATCATCTGAATGCTTCTCCAGTTTCCCGCTGCTAGTGAAATGCTCAACAAAAACATCCATAAGTTGAGCAAAGGAAGAAATAGAATTATTAAGTAGATTTGTATACCATTGCAGGGCCGGGCCCATCAGACTAGATCCGAACCCCTTACACATGCATGCTTCACGAAGGTCTCTTGGAATCGCCATTGTAAACATTCGTTGTTTGTACTAGGCAATATGATCATCTGGGTCTGTCGTTCCATCGTAGAGCTTCATGTTCGGTAGACTGAACTTCCTCGGCATTTCAACTAGAGCGATCTCATCGACGAAAGGTGAGTCGGCGTAGCTACTCGGCATGCTCTTCTTGATTGGAGCAAGGACACCTGGGATTCTACTGATGAGCGCTTCCATCTGGGCCAGCCTTAGGGCAATGTCGTGGTCAAGTATGCCTCCAGTAGACGTGTGAGCACCGACCCATTGGTCATAAACTATCGCAGTCGAATGGAGCGCAATCGACTGTAGGTGTCGACTGCCAATGGCCTCGCCGCTTTCTACAATGAGGTTCGGCTGACCGTTTGGTGTCGACCGTTGACTGGGATCGACGATGGTGCTTCTTGTTCTCGTGACTATTACGGCCATAACCGTCTGTTGCGGATCCGCGTCTGTCATCCATATCTCACCGTCGATTGTGGATTGCTCTTGTTGGTGAACATATGGTCCAACGTGAGTTCGATCTAATGGTTGCATTGGATTAACTAGTTCTCTGAATCTGACTTGGGATTGCCTTGATTGTGGAGTGGTCAGAGCCAATGGTAAACCCAACCTTTCACGAAGCACTTGATTTTCTTTTCTCATGGATTCGTTTTCTGCTTCAAGGGCGAGCAGCCTCGCGATGGTAGGATCTACTGGTTGAGCCATGTGTGTGTTAGGTTACACTTTGACATCAACTTCACCTTCTTCCAATTGTTCGGCCATAATCGGATTGTAAGTTCTGTTGATTAATTTGTGCAGTTGGATTTCTTTCCTGGATTATGATTGTCGAGGCCCCACGGTGGGCGCCAAATTGTAGACCGTAAATTCTACAATTCATTTTGGATCAGGGCACCGACAACCTACACAGGAAGAAACGCAGATCAAACGTGAAGATTCCTTGGCGCCAGGGTGGTGCCGGCCTAAGGATCTCTGACGGTCAAGTTAGTTAACTTGAAAAAATAGGTATCTCTGAAGATCGTGGCCGGGAGTGATGGAAGATGAGATATTAGTCGTTTGATCTCTGCCTTGCAGATGTATTCCCTATGGAGAAGGCTAACTATGAGAATGGTCGTTCTGAAGTTGTAGAGAGCTTTTTAGAAATGTGAGAGAGTGTGCGAGACAGACCCCTTTCAATATGTTCCCTTTCTCCTTTTATAGGAAGGGAATCCAGATCAGACACCCTGAATCTCTTTTTGATGTGTTGTTGTTCTATATATGATTTATATATGTTTGTGTTGATCTTATACTGTGTTAGATGGAATATAAATCCCTATTGAGCATCGGCTCACCCTGTTCTTTTCATCTTTCACAGATCAGTGTAAGGAATACGTAGGAACGCGAGTTACGTGTTCTAATTAATTACGACAAACAATAAAGAAATAAAAAAACAGACAAATTCAAATTAAGTAAAAGATTGTTACGTGTTCTAATTAATTATTAAAAATGTAATTAGTGTATGAACAAGTTAACAAATTAAATGTTGGAGATATTTTCAAAATATATATATTTATAATATTTAAGTTTTATGTTTCGCACAATTTTCTAGGTAATTCAAAATTCTTGCTATATGAGGTTGATATGATACGGTACTATTGGGTTATTTGAGATTTAGTTTTGAATGGTCAAAACTAGTTTGACCGTTATTTCCAATTGGTGAACTTATTGAATGGTTACAACTATTCAATGAATTGAATAGTCGGATTCTTTTAAATAGGTTGGTTCTTTATATTAGTTTGTTTGAATTAAAACATTTAAATCAACAGATGCTCTTTTTAAATAGGTGCCTTTTTTGGCATATAGGGTCCACCGAACCAATTGAAGAAGAGACAGACACCCATTTGAATGGGTTACATCTATGTTGTGCACGGATACAATAAAGCCTATAGAGACCCAAATCAATTCAACAAGGGATAACAACAAAAGTGTAAGAGAATTTTTGAACTACTAGAGTTCTGTGTGTCACCATCAATATTAATTAATTACAGTATTCGGGTTGTGATCAAACTGTGCATAATCTGCTTTATAACGATCAGAGGGTTTGATTGTATCCTAAAGGCAGTTTCTCTATACTCTTTGTGCACTGGCGATCATCGATCGGAAGGGGAGAAATATTGTCTAAAAAAAATCGACATCGAACCTTGAAGTCTTGACTGATGGTTTCTTATTACTCCGTTTAAATTATTTTAATATTTCCCGAACATATCTAAATAGATTATGGATCATCTATAGATCATAAAACAAAATTCATATAGAACATCCAACCCTAAATTACATTTACCATGCAAAAACTACATATTGAACAGGATAGAGAAAACAAAACTAAGATAGAAATTAATTACTATATAAAGATGTACTAAGTTTCGTCCTAATTTATGATCAAGTTGTTTGCAGAGTGTAAGATAACTAAGATAAAGAAAATGATCTTTCGCACTAGTTTGATGAAGAAGTTCTATTGGGGAAAATAGGGTGTAAATTAAAATTTTACAGCGGAAACTAATAATTATTTCTCTTTCACAGGATCACATGAGGATGCATGAATTAAAACAATAATTTAAAGATCAGATATATACCGTTTGAACGCTTGCATGTAATCTCAGATCTTCCTCCCACGTTCTAGATCAGTCGTCGAAAATCTGAAAAGATATAGCAACTGTATTTCGACCATAAATCTCTAACGGTTGATCCGATTCACCTATACAATGTATGTTTTTTTGTAGGAAATCGAATTTTCTACAACTTTGCGTGAAATAGCGAATCTCCAATTCTTCTCCGAAGTACCTCAAAACTTGAGTTTAAATTCTGACGAGGATATACTTCGAATTTTGGGTTTCTACAACGATAAAGGTCATAACTTGAATTCTAAATCTGTGAGAGAATTTTAGATACACAAGTTAGGGTGGGTTGTCTTATGAACCCTATCTCTATTTATAGAGAAATACCCTCTTCCCATATCTTTAGCTTCAAGTTAGGTCCATATAGACCCCACTTACTTAAGTTTTTAATTTATTACTTTGAGGTCCATATATATCATATAATTCTCAAATAATAAATCTAATTTCAGTTAAGTCCACTAAATAATTGCAACTGAATACTCTCAAGTAAATGAATATTATTCAGAAGCCCTTCATTCACTAATACCCGCAAATAATCCCTCCACTTAACTGATATTCGCAAAATACACTAAGGTAACATTAACTATTAATGTCAGCACCTTTTGGGTAATTACATCTTAGTCCTTGCCTGTTATATTAGACCATTATAATTATTCTAATAATCCAATAAACATTTTATTGGATCACTGCGCAATCTAGAATAATTAATACTCTTGATTAGACTCTGAAGGGAATATCATTTTGGTGTGGATTCCTTATTGACACAAAGTAATCCCACTAAGTGATTTCGACCACCCAACCTACCCAGAATATTGGATCACGTTTGCGTCGTCTGACCTCACTGTTTGGTAGATCAAAGTGAGTAGAAACCAACTTGTAGGGTATATTACGCTCTCAAGATTTTGGACATTTGCAATCAGTAAGTTTTATAGAATCTTTTTATGTGCTGACAATAACATAAAAAGTATTCTATCTGACCTGTTCAGTGTATTTCAAATACACCAACACACTGACTTAGAGTCGCCACTCCGGTGATGGAGATACATCACCCTATAATATAGAAGTCTAGTGTGATGTAGTCTTATCAGATGAATTGTTCAGATTCATCACTGACATGAACTATACAAGAATATGAGGAACCAGTAAATTACATCTCTCCATGTGTGAACACTTCATGCAAATAATTTACTTACAACATCATCTTGTGAGCAACACTTAGGCTGCGTTTGTTTTTTTTTAAAAAAATCTGACTCATCTGATCTGACTCACCTGATCTGCCTCATCTGAATCTGCCTCATCTGAATCTGACTCATCTAACTTATTAAAAAAATATGTTTTTTTTTTACTCATCTGATTCATCTGACTCATCTTTTTATTGACAATTTTACCCTTCTGTGCATTAAAGCTATATCATATATAGGCTTAAACTAAAAACTTCAATGAAATTTCTACCATATTAAATCATCAACATTTCAACCCCATTTTCATATTCCACCTCTCAACCAAATCAATTCAAACAAAGACAAGTGTGAAAACTTTTACATCTCAGTAACTTTTCATGATACACAAAAGGCTGTTCTTGGAATACTAAAATTAGAAAGAGAACACCATGAAATTTTTTCTACAAATGAAGAATAAATGAACTCAAGGAGTCCAGTTATTTTACTGAATATACAGTGATAGTAAACAAAGTTTTGCCTCCTGCACCCCATGCTAAACTCATGCTCATCTACATAACGCAAACTTGCCAGCCACATCTTGGATGTGATATACCCTGTATAGATCTTAGATAATTGAACCAACTGGTCAGTACAAAGTTTGAGCTGTTTGACTATATTAAAAAGGCAAAAGTAGAAAGTGTTTTTTTATAGGTGATTTGAATTACCTCCTAAAGGTTTTAAAAAATTAGACATACCTCCTTAGACTTTGGTCAGAGAACTGTAGTTTAAACTCAAATCTGTTCTCTTTTTCAATTTTAGATTGTCGTGAATCTATCCAGCATTTATCCGAAAGATACAGAAGCACCACCAGTTGGAGTGGATGACATGACCAAGTTAGCTTATCTCCATGAACCAGGAGTCCTCCAAAACCTTGCTTCTAGGTCTGCTCTAAATGAGATATATGCGAGTTAACAATTCTCACTAAACAACACTGAATGGATTAATCAAGTGTTGTTATCTAATTTGCAAAATCAGATAGAAAAATTACGAATGATATAATAAGCAATTCTGAAAACAAGAATCTAGCAGTCACAAGACTCACAACCCAAGTTATCACATCTAACTGGTCTTTTATTTGTACTTTCCTGATGTGATAAGTTGATTATTTATAAAAATAATGTCACTACCAACATAAGCCCGACAAAACTTTCGAAAGGCATCAGTTTGGCAGAAAGAAGCAAAAGAAATATAAGAAATTGCACAAATCATACAACAGGGATGTTCAGTAGTCAGTACTTACTTTCCTCTCCCCTGGTTCAAGTTCATCAAATTGGATGATCAGGTTTTTTCCACCACTATCCTGTATCAAGCCCATTCCATGACTAGCAATGCTTCAAGTTCCTCTTTACGCCGGTTCAGTTCCTATAAAAATAAAAAAATTAAAAATAAATCATTAAGGAAAGTCATATGCAAGATTTATGAGCGAGTTAAAAGTCAGAATCAAGGTATCAAAGAAGGGTCTCCAATAATCGAACATTTTACCTGATTCTATTGTGGTCCTTAGAAACAAGTGACTAAAAGTCTAAAACTAAGATACTAAATGGATGACAAGAATAACAGTACATGTTAATATCAGACAAGACAGTAGATCTCTAATGGGCTTGATTAATTAGAGCTCCCTGAGATGAGGATTCTCAAATTTACATTCTTAAACCATACTAGGCACAACCAAAATTCATCACAACCATTATTATCATTGAGCTTGCAAAAATAGTTATTAAAAGCAATATGACTCAAATTTAAGCCCACATAAACTATATCTACTTGTTTCCATTTTCAAATCATTCTAAAAACAATTTAAAACATTAAGAAAAAAATGTAGGTAAGAAATAAGAAAAGATTAAGTTCCCCTGGTCCTTAGATGAAGATTCTTTCATCTTTGGATTCTACCAACTGAATAAAATCAAATAGGGTGCACATAGTTTGGAAGAAAAATAGTATTCTGAAATTCTAGAAGAGTTGTAAGGAGACCAACAAAGAATGTGCTACTGCTACATAATCTCCAAAAATATGTAAATGTGTTAAAGATAATTCAATTGAAAACACAATCTGCGCCTGCGCCCCCACAAGTTTAAATCAAGTTCCAAAAGATGTATATCATATATGGGTGCTTCTGTTGTGGATTTAATAGGGTCCGAATATAATTTTACTCAAGTTATAAAACCTAACTACAAATTCTGCAAATAATTTAATGACATGCTTTGAAAATAATCATCAATATAAATCAAAAAACCCTAATTGAGAAAGTAATGCTTACCGAAGGTGTTGTAAGAATTGTATGAAGTGCTCCATCTTAATCGAAAAGCCCTAACTCGTCTGTGAGGTCTGAGATTTTCAAATCAGATCCTGAGTAGAAATCAGTTGCAAATCTGATTTCTTCAACGGATCTGAGAACGATGGAAATATAACTTGAGAGAGAGAGAGAGAGAGGGAGAGAACCAGAAAGAGAGAACTAGAGAGAAGATCGAAGAAAGGAGATCAGAAAGGGAAGATCAGATCTGCAGCAGGGTTTCATTAGGAGCTCTCTTGGGGTTTTCACGGAGAAACGATGGAGGAAATGAGGAATTATTTAATTTTTGTCTTAAAAATCGTGGGGGTATAATTGTATTTTTTGTCAACTCAGATGGATGCCTATGAGTCAGGTATAAAATTATACCTGACTGGGAGACATCTTAATCACCTCTGAGTCAGATGTTTATTTGAGTCAGCTAGCAAATCAGATTTTCAAAAAATAAAAAACAAACGGTCTGAAATCTGACTCGACCCGAATCAGATCCGAGTCAGATTTCAGATCGCCGAGTCAGCAAAAACAAACACACCCTTAATCAATCAAATGGATAAAGTAATAATAATATCATGCTCATTAATAAATATAATTTATCAATGTTATCAATTTAAATTCTTTTAGGGCATAAACCTCAATTTTAGTGTTAGGATTTTTATAACTCTTAAGGTTTGTTTGGTTTAATTAAGAAAATGGTTTTCTTAAAAAGCTATTTGGTTAAGGGTTAAGGGATGGCCCATTAATAGTTATGGGGTAACCCACGAACGGTTATGGGGTACCTCAAAACTATTAAGAGGTGACCTGAAATTGTTATGGGGTAACCCAAAATCGTTACGGGGTGACCTGAAATTGCTAAGGGGTAACCTAGAACTGTTAAGGGGTAACCTGCTGACTGTTATAGGGTAACCCATGAACTGTTATGGGGTAACCTGGTGACTGCTATGGGGTAACCCATTGACTGTTAAGGCGAAATCCAATAACTGTTAAGGGGCGACCCATTAGCAATTAAGTGCTGTTTGGTTTGACATATTAAGAAAAAAGTGTTTTTTCTTAAGTGTTGTTTGGGTAGGCATAACTAAGAAAAAGAGTTATTCTTAAGGAATGTTTGGATTGAGTTAGTATAGGTTAATGTTTGGATTGAGTTAGGATGTTATTTTGGGATAGGTTAGGGTATAAGGATTTGGGTTAGGAGGTGTTTGGATGTGGACATGGTTAGGGACTGTTTGATTAGTTCACTCCAATCAATGACCCAACCCAGTCACCCATGTACAGATCCGTTGGCCCGATCCGACAACCCTGTAACCTGACTAAAATTGCCAACCCGATAACCTAATTTCCAAACTCGTTTACTCGATCTGTGGACTCACGGTCCAACCCGTGGGTCAGCTCGCAGGCCAGACCGACCTACTCATTCAACTCGCACATCAACCCGATTAGACCAGATCGAATAATGCATGGTTCAACCTGTAAGTTAGCCTGTGGTCCAACAAGGTTGTGGCATATATGAAGCGCACGTGTGTGCATGTGTGTGGTGCATCTATGCATCATACGTGTGTGCGGTATGCATGCTAGATATATGTGTGTGATATTGTGTAGTGGGAGCTGGTGCGTGTGCGGTCCACACGTGCGCATACGTGTAATACTTTGTTGTGCCACGCACGTGTGCGGTGAACGTGTGTAGTATACAAGTATGATCCAGTGCTCCTCACAAAAGGTCATACCGATGTAGCTTAGCTAGACCAAGCCAAATAGAACCAAACGGGGGCGAACCGGGTCAACCTGACCCAAATGGTTCAACCAGAAAATTACCCACCAACCAGTAAGGGTTGACCCAGTTAATTGCTGACCGAACCGGTTTGTCAATTGACCAAGGATTTACAATTGATCAGAGTTGACTCGTACGACTTAGACCGAGTCAAATTAGTCAGGCGACTCAATCCGAGTCAGACTAGTCGGGCGACTCACCCTAAAATAGACTAGTCAAGTAACTCAAATCGATTCGAACCAGACCGACCCTGAAAAACTGTTTTTCAACTTTTGACTCCGACTTGCTAGACCAGAGTCGGTACTTGTCCTTGCCGGTCCATTCTATGTCAGTGTACAATCTGTTTTTGACAGATATTGAGGAAAAAGAGTTTTTCTTGAGGGTTTAGTTTAAAAGTGTTTTAAAAGGTTTGTGTTTGCTGAAATGGATAATCCAAGCACCCAATTAATCCCTAGATATGATGAATCGTGTACAAGCTCTATGTGATAAAATTTTGGGGTTACGAATCTATTGATCAATCAATTAAATAATCGAGAACTTCTTATACAATATACATGCGATGTATATAGACTTAGTTGATACATGTGATGTATGCAACACTTTCATGCTCTGAATTATATACATGAGATGTATAATTACATACAATAGATATATGCATTAAATCTATAGTTTGTATGTATTTATTTTTTGAAATATGTGTTGAATTATTAACATTAGATGTTTAATAATATGTAATTTTTATATTATACATTATATGTATGGAAATATAATAGAATTTACACAAATGCACATTTTTTCTAAAACTTTAAAATATATCCCTCATTTTAATTAATTAAGTGGGAGAGGGATTGTGTTCATGGAAACACAATCCCACGACCCTCCACCATCGGTCCAAGAATAAGGCTAGGGGTCTAATGCCCATAGGAATAGTACAACCTAGTAGCTTATTGGCTTGGATTGCTTTAATAAGCACGGTATTCGGACTAGACTGTAGAAAGAGATCTCCTATAGGAGACTGTTTCTATATCTTCTAGCATTCTGAACTGAGATGGTGGACCACACTTAACTAAATGATGAATAAAGAATGCTTCCCATAAGAACGAGGATTTATCATTAATTTAGGGTCAGAACAAAATTGGATGTCAAAACAACTTTGACATGAGATGTCAGGATAGTTTCTTTTGATGAAATGAGATTTCAACTGTTTTGGTATACATACAGATATCCCATAGGATTGATGTTTGTATACACAATCAGTTATCCGATATTTATAGTAATTAGAGGAAATTACTATAAATTAAAGTTTTTCCAAACTCATGTTGTTTTAGTATTTCATGCTTAGTAGTTGAACAGTTCTCACTTGTAACACATTCTATATGTGAACTAATAAATTTGACATAAAACATGTGGACTAGATCCGAAATAGATAACTGTCATTAAATGCAGTAAAGTATTTCATGTACTTTAGACTGTGTATCCAGGATTTACTGAATCCTATTATTACCAGGAATTGATTGGAAAAATGTCATAGGTAGATGAAAAGTTGATGTCTAAGTGTTATAACACTAACATCGGTACTTTACATTTACTAGTGACATTATAGGAAAGGTTGGGGATCAGAATCGTTCTGCTTGACAGATAACGATAAAAGTTATATGAATACTATGAGGTGTAGGAACAACAATTAGTCAGCATATACCTGATATGCTGGGACATTGCAGTTCCTTAAAACCTAACTATATGTGTTTTCCGAGTAGATTCCTCTACACACTTTTTATGAAAAAGTGGAAAACATTCAAGTTGTATTCTGGTGATCATAAAATTAGATAATCATCTTTGTTTATGTCTTTATAACATAGAACCAAAGAAGTAGTACCCAGTAATTCCTAAGGTTGATCCTATCGAGATGGTAAGTATAGAAGTAATACAATGCCAAATAGAAAATGTTTCTAAATATGGCAAAATTGGATACTAATCAATTAGAGGTATAAATGATTATCATCGTGTACGGAACAAAATATGAAAACATGATTAACTGTATTATATCTTTACAAGAATAGGTATACAATCTAGCTATTCTCATTATGTTTTGTTAAGAATGCATTAGATGATATTCATAGTTGTACATTGATAATAATCCCTGACTTTTCTCATTACACTTGGATGAATTATTTTTCTTGGAATTCGTTGAATAGATTGTTTCTTCAGTTATTTTAAGTTATCACTAAAATCTATAAACCTAGTTACTTTAATCTGAATACGATTCAGAGTTTAGTGATTAAGAGTTCCTTTGAAAGGAAGGTAGAAGGTTTTAGTGATTGGCTTGTTTAGGTACTCATTGTTGTATGTGGAACCATAAAAAATTAAGAGGTAATTAAGTTTCATCATTCGATACGATCATAAATGGCAAACACCCTTTTGACCTATATGGTAGATCACTACACCAAAATGGTATATTTGTACCATACTGTTTTTTTAGATTGTAACGTTTATAACCATGAAGAGTGTTATAACGGATATAAGGGCATTTCTAGTGGGAGCATGAAAACTGCTTGATGGGAATCCTTAACCCCTAAAAATGGATCCCATTCTACTATTTTAGGGATCCTTGGTAGAGGAGCTAATGGGATGAGCGTGCCGCTAATGGGATGAGCGGCACGTTCATCGGATGAGCGGAACGCTCATCCCATTAACTCCACGCTAATCTCATTAACTCCACGCTCAATATTTAATTCTTAAATAATAGGAAAGTTATCTCTCCCACTTTTTCTATTTCTCCTTAAATAAAGGAACACAACATATTTCAACTGATTTTTTTCTCTCTTTTTTTTTCTCTCTTTTTTTTGTTTCTTCACCCATTTTTAGAGATTTCCCACTAGAGCAAAATACCTTTTCATTATGGATTTTTTATTTTTAGGGATCCATTTATAGATTTTCCACTAGAAATGCCCTAACCGTAACAAATCTCTCACAATCGTTACAATAAACGTACTATTAATGATATAAACTTTTTAACACTTATAATAATAAGCAAATGTAAACCTATTTTTTTTTCGGACCCCGCGACTATTTCACATCTTCGTGGTTTTTTATTTTAGTTCGGCGCCCGTAACTTTTTATTTCCCTCGCACCCTCAACACTCGTTTCATCAAAATTGAGAGAAATTCCAAGATCGAGCTATCAGAAAACTTTCAAAATCGAGCTCATCAAGCCGATGACCTTCTAACGAAATCTAGCCATCGAGCTCAAGAGATTGATTAGGGTTTGAGATGTAATTGAAGAGAAGGTATTCTTCAAAAAAATTAGGGCTTTCTAAGCAAAGTTAGGGCTTTTCATTGTTGATGATACTGACCAAATTTAGGTCTTTTCATTTTTGAGTTTGCCTCTCTCTGTTTTTCTCTCTTCACTTTCTCTGTTGTCAACGGCGCCGGAAAAACAACGCCATTTATATACTAAGGGCGGGATGTTTGGGTTTATGTTAACCATCAACGGCTAGGAAATAATTTCTTATTTCTCTCTTTCGTCTCCAATCGACTAAGACAATCTCATCTTGGTAAGCTCTCGATTCCTCTCTTTCTCTTTTACGCTCTCCCTATTCTTTCTTTCTCCAACGCCTTCTTCTTTTATTTTTTTTTACAGGTACAAGACCACAAGTTAGCTTTCTCCGGCACAGCAAGTTGCCCATGGCATAGGTAACGCCTTCTTCCACTCCCTCTCTCTCTCTCAATATTCTTCTTTTTCTTCTTCTTCTTCTTCTTCCTCCATTTTAGGCTTTTTATTGGGTTTGTTTAGGATTTAAAATACAGGAGTTTGCTTAGGGCTTTTTCAACAAATGATGCAGTAGACAAAAATGATATTTTTTTTTGTTATAGATTTTTATTTTTAGCAGAGCTCTATTTGCATTTTTGTTTAGGGTTTATAATAGTTTTTGTCTACAGTGTAGAATTTTTTTATTTACTGTATTATTTTTTTAGCAAGATTTATGGATTTTTTTGGATTTTTTGAGGGTTTTGTTTAGGTTTTCTTTTGGTTTTTTTCAAAAATTGCTGCATATATTTATGGTTTTGATTGAGTAAGATTTAGCTTTTTGTTTGATGTTGCATTTTTTTGGTTTAGGATTTTTTTTTCACCATGTTTAATCACAGATTTAGTGTTTATCGACTGTGTTTTTTTGACAAGTTTAACCCATGGTTTTCTTTCAAAAATTTTGCCTCCCTTTTTCAACATGTTTATTTCAGACTTCAGGGTTTTTGCTAATTTTGATTTCTATTTTCTCAGGGTTTATGCTGCATTTTATTTTTTGTTTACATAATTTTTTTTTGTTAAATCCATTGTTTTCATCAGCAAGGTGTTGGCTTTTCGTTTAATGCTGCTTTCCCCTTGTTGGTTATGCATCACTTGGTAGATTTTTGTGGAATTCCTGGCATTTGTGCTTTTTAATTTGTAGTTTTAATGTTTTTTTAAGCAACTTGTATTTATGAATGATTTCAAGTTCTCTAAAAAGTGAAAAAGGAACAGTGGGTTGTGTTTGTTTGTATTAGATGTATTCAATGTGTTTATGCTTTTGTGCTTCAAGGTTGGTCTTCAGAGCTTGAAAGCTCTTTCTTCATTTTCTTTCGGAACTTTATTCTTCAGGTTTATATATGTACTGATTTGGTTGAAATGGATAAAAAAAAGGGTCCTTGGGTAGTTTGGTTAGACAAAATAGAAATGTAAGCAAGTTCTTTTTTTTGGTTACAGGGCACAGGTGTTCATACTTGAGGTGATCTCAAAACCCACTCCAACTACACGGAGCTCTCATCGGATCTTGAGAAGATGTTCAGTTGCTCTACTATTTGTATTATCTCTCTTCTGTACCTATCTTGTTATGTTTAGGTTGTATTTCAATTTGGAATTTATACCTTGAACTAGATTTGATGAAAGTAATTTGATTTTGTTTCTTGCTGATTTCAGTTCTGAAATTACTTAAATAGGTGGAACCAGATCAATAACCCATTTATGGTTTTGTTGAATTAGGATGCCCTAGATGCTGATCCTTGTGACTGGCCGTGAATTTCTTATTCACCTGGTTGAGATCATATCACAACTCTGTAAGAATTGTTTTATAAGTTTAGTATCAAATTGTCTATTCACATTCAGATCCCACTTTATATTTTGTATCAAATTGAAAGCTTTTTAACCCCATTCAAGACTTATAAGAACATTATCCATTTTGACTCATTTCAAGGGATGCAAATTCCAATTTTGATTTCTAGTAAATCTCAAATGACTTGGCTGAGCTTGGAATCAGTACTTCAGTACTTGGTTGTATTGTTTTTAGTTGATTGCAAGTTCCCTGGTTGCCTGTAGGCCCATATAATGTTCTTGTTATTGTTGGTAACTTGGTAAACATGCCACCACTGTTCATATAGCATCAGATTTCCTATTTATTTTTTTTTGATCAGACAACAGATTTACTCTCTCGGGCTTTTATCATTTCTAATAGATCTTTTAGTTCTTATTTTCCGTTAGATATTGTGAGAATTTTGTGGTTTTGCAGGTGGTGCATTTGGTGGTAAGAGGGGAACGAGACACTTGATTGTAAATGTTTTGGAGTGATAACACAATTCTGGTTTATAATGAACTTTTTTTTTCTTTTCATTGATATTATATTTTTTATATGAATAATGAGCCATTGATATTTTAGCAACACTCATTTGAGATTTAATTCTAAGTTGGTACTAGGATCCAAGTGTTGGTATAGTATATACTCAGTTCTTGTCTTCAGTTTTTTAAGATCTTTATTTTCATTACCTATTTCAAAATTTTAAGGTCTAAATTTTAATGTAGTCAAAAAGTATTTTTGATAACGTTACAGGGTGTATGCAGGAGGGTTTTCTTTGTAGAATAAGGTGTTTTGAGGCTCGTGAAGTTGCCTGATCTATTTTCCTCTACCGTCCTCTTCCCCCAACCAGTTCCAAGTTGTAACAAAAAAAGGAGAGACTTTGGACAGAGTTGAGGAGAGAAATTGAGGAGAAAAAAGGGGGACAGATTGAGAGAGAGGTTGTAGAAGAAAGAGATAGGGGAAGAGATTGAGAGAGGAAGAAGAAATAGAGGACGCATGAGAAGAAGAGAAAAAAAAAGCAGGGAAGAGAAGAAGAAGAAGAAGAAGATGTAGAAGAAAGAAAAGAATGAAGGAGAAGAAAGGGAGATCGATCCCCATTCTCCCCTGCATTTTTCTTCATCTTTGGGTAAGAATTTTAACCCAAATACCTCCAACCTTTCAGCTGATTTCTAGTTAAATAACCTAGGATTTTTAATAATCTTAGGTTTCATAGCTTTGTGGTATTGTTTTTTTAAAGAAGTGCTATATACCCTTGTACAAGTTCAATTAGGAGTCTTTTACACGATTCAAATTTTCAGCTTAGTAAGGCTTCTTAGTAGTTAGTTTAACCTAATATATGGCTCAAATCAACTAGTTTCTTTCTCTTTCTTAGTGGACTGAACTAATAAATATGCAATACAGATTATCCTTCATTATATGGTTCAAATCAATTAGTTTCTTTCTCTTTCTTATTAGCTAATGATAATTTAAGGTTCTTATAGTAACTTAGATTTGGCAGGAAGAGACACAGGTCTTTGGGTTTGTGGAAAACTTCAACACAACATGGTATTTTTTTACTATTGTAACTTAAATTACTCTTGCTCTGATTCTGCTTTCTGTGGTAATATGAAACATTTGTGTATGTTTTATTTTATTTTTATGGACTCTTAACAACTGGGTATCTCTCGTTTATGGTTCTATTTGTTTCTTGAATAATTTGGTTGGATGCATACTCTTTTTTGGTTCATCTACATTATTCTAGATCTGAGTTTGGTGAACGTTGTCTAATTAATTACTTCAGATTTGCTTCATAAAAAAATTACTTTAGATTTGCTTCATCTGAGTATTGGTGATCTTATGATTCAATTAAAACCAATTTGTTTTGTAACATAATATGACTATGATCAACCAGTAAGGTTGTGTTTGATAGCCTTGAAGTGTGTTCCAAATCTTAATCTTTATGTGCCTTATAAATGGTTTGGTGTATATGCTCTATTTTTTTTTCAGATTAAGTTGTTTTTTAAATGTCTGTTATGTTTCTATCAGCTTGATACATGAATTAGCTTCTTATAAGTTATTATTTAGGATATCTGATCCATAACCCATAATGTAGTATTAAGCCTTGCTATTGCTCTTTTTATTGCTAAAGATTTAAGGAAACCAATTGTAAGTTCAAGCACAATTCAATTTAGTGTTACACTTGTCCACCTTTAAGATCTTTGTCAGGATTGGTGTGTGATGTATTTCATTTGACATTTGGTTGTGGCCTTTTCACATTTTCCTTATTCGCAATGGCTGCTTGGTTAAATCTTATTTCTATTCTCTCAACTTCTAAGCTCTTTATAGGGTATTCAAGTAAGTGGGAGAGAAAAATAATGGCTGCTTCTTAAACATGTTATGCCGATAACATATTTTGAAGTTAATAGTTGCGATTATTGATTCTTATAATTTCTCTTGTCTCAGGTACAAGGGGCTAGAAGTTCTATCTGCTTTCACCAATGCTGTAAGTACTTGACATTTCTTCCTTTATTGCCCTTTATTGCTTTGGTGGCATGGACCATCAGAATTCTTTTTGCATGTATTTTAATTGGTTTAGCTGCTCTGGTTATTGTGTTAAGCTAAGCAATTACCACTAAAACAAGTGTTTGGTTCTTTCGGGCAGCAGCCATGCCGTTTCATATCAAGCCTGTATGTATGTTGGAAAGGAAGATGTTTGATGAAATGGGTGAACCAGATTTTATTTGTTAATAACATCTTTTCCTGTTATACTTTACTGTTATATTAATGTGGCAGATTCATGGATTAATTATTAAATAATCTGAAATGTTAAATAAGATGTAGTGTTTTAGACTTATTACTTTTCAGGTAGTGGTGGTGGAGCCACACAACATGTATCTATTTCCTGGGTATGTGCTGATTCCTTACATTGATTTAGCTTTTAGAAAATCAAGAAATACTTTAAAGAGTATATACTGAGATGGTGTTACCTTTGCTTCGGGATTGGTTTTGGAACTCTTCTCTTAGGTGCTCATTTTATTTCAGATGGGATGCTCTAAGGTACCTCTGAATGCTTAGTTCATTTCTACTAAAGAAGGTAAGCCCATTGATTTGCAACTTCTTTAATAGAAAACCATGCATGATTCTTTCACGTATTGTACTTTACTCAATTTTGGTAACAATTTACTGAATTGAAGGTTGAAGCCCCAAGTGAACTTGACTTGCAACTTAGCTGTCGAAGGATGTCATTGGGGATATGTAGGTAAGCTTTCTTCTAACATATGTTGGTAAGCTTTCTTCTAACTGTTATTGGGTTTTCCTTTCTTTGTTAACATATATTAAAACTTATATAAGTACGTGTATCTGTTTTTGGAAAGTTTAAGGTTTTAGGTTGTATAGTTAAGAGGTGTTCCCAACATACTGCAAAAATGCCTTCTATTTTGGTTCTAATGTTTTCTAAAGAGGCAAACCCCTCCATTAACCAGGGTGAAGGTGAGTAATTGATCTGGATTGAATTTAATTTCCACTACATAGTTCTAGGTCTTATAAAGTGCCTCTGCATGCTATTGTTAATCATGGTTGGAAAATAGGTTATTCTTTCTTGCCTTTTATGAATACTTTGAACCGATGACTTTTAATATGCTGAATTAAGAATACTTAAGTTTTTAATTCTGGAATTTTAGTTAGGTTTTTGAGCAACAATGAGAATAGGCAATTGAATTGTTGATTCAGTGTTGAACAATGCTTTTTCACGGTTTATTCTTGAGCAGTTCACAAGTGCAACAAAGAAGAGGTTTTCCACAGATTTAGGTATGAGGTATGTTTGAGTTATCTGTTGTGATTTCTATATCTGCTCTTACTTGGTGTGAGTTATACAATGGTTACAACCCATGTTTGTGCATGTGTAGTTCATTGTTTTAGTTAATATTTAGCAGTTCATTCATCGATGTCATCCCATTTTGCAATCTATCAAGAAACTTCTATCTAATATCAAGAAATTCAGACTAACCTATTTTGCAAGTGACATATTCTGATGGTGTTTATAGTTTCACCAAAGAGTAATGTCTATACTTCATTCAAGCTTAATAATGAGATCCTGAGCTTGAGTTCTTGCACAATTATTACTTCTACAAGGTTATTTTGTAAAGTTGTACCCTTTTTTCCCCTCCAATGAGTAGAAAAATTAATTACTATAGCCCTTTAAATATCTTTAATTTATGTACACTTTATTTCTTTGAATATAATTATAAGTTCAAAGTACCAGTTTTAGTAGATGTAGTTGCATATCATTCAACTCTTAGTATTTGTAATGACAGGAAGCAGTTTTAGTACCTTGGAGAGAACTTCCCAGGGTAGCACTACACCAGAACTAAAAGCAGCAGCAGTTAGGTTTTTTTGCATTTCCTAAGAGATACCCTAGAATTTCTTCGTTGAGATTTTTTGCATTTCCTAAGAGAAACATCTTAGTAGTTACGTTTTTTTTTTCTTCACAAATCTGTTTCTGATTATTTTGTAGAAATGCTGGTTATTATTGATATTTGAATGTTGAATTGAGGTCATTCTTTATGGTTGTTATTACAAAATATCTAATCACAGTTAACTTGGTTGTAGGTGTGATAATCTTCATCTCAGTCTTATGCAGAGAAGATCCTTAAGGATGTAAATTCTTGTCATATGTGGTTGCTAATTTCTTTGTAGTTCTCATTCTTCAGAGAAACCTTCTAAATAAAAATTTCTCTTTTCTTGTAATAGGTAGTCCTCTAGTTATTTCTTAAAGGTGCTGATTTTTCCTTAAGAGTCTTTTTTTCCTTAAATTTTGCAGGTGACCAAGTACAAGTGTGTTCTTCAACTAAGCATATCCTCCACACAAAGTGTTGCTAGATCTAAGGGTGAAGTTGGAGTTGTAATTATTATTGTGAAACTTTGTTTCATCAAACTTTAACTTTTTTTGTTAGTACTAGTAGTTAAGATAATTAAAGTGGAATGCCAATTTTGGGTTGTTTGGGTTCAATTTAGTGCTCTCTTGTTTAATATTTGCATATGTATCTTCTTATGTGTGAGGGAGTGGAGAGCTCTGGGTGAGAATAGAATTTTTGGATGCAGGTGCAGACGTGCAGTGAGCTCCAAATATTGGCCCAAATAAAATTATTTTTTTTTTGGAAAAAATAAAAAATTTGTCACGACTATAACCATGACAAATCAAAAGACACATCTCTAACGCATATAACTGAGATAAATTTTTATAAAATCATAAAACTTTCTAGTAAAATAACCGTGACAAACCTTCAGTAGTAACGATTATAATCGTGACAAATATATAAATTTATAATGATTATAAGCGTGACAAAGCATTTGTTACAAATTTATAACGCCATATTTATAATGTTTATAATCGTGACAAAAAATTTTAGTCACGTTTATAACCGTGACAAAATGGCTATTTTGGTGTAGTGGATACTAAGTTGAGGACCAATTTATTACACTTGGATTCTTCTAGTAGAATAGTGTAATAAGTGAAGATATAAAATCTATACTGGATACGATGAAATCTATGGCGGATTATAATTCATTTCTTCTGATATATACCTTGGGTAACAATTAGTAGTCTTCCGTTTTTAACTTATGAATCGTCAGTTTTTTCGACAAGAAAATTGTAATTTGGGCCCAAGCCCATATGAACAATTTATCATGTCTTGGAATTGATGACAAATCAGAGTCAAGAGCAGAAGTGTATCTATTTATAGGTGTGCAAAAAGAATTTGTGTTTACAGAAAAAGTTACACTTCTAAGAATACTGAATAAGTGGACACCAGGATATAAGCTGAGACACAAGAATTACTTTATTCATCTCTAAAATACATAGGGACTTTTTTCGTAGTGGGAGGGTTTCACAAGAACGCAATTGATCCTTGTTCTTAGAGGACGAGAATTCAATCCCTGTAACTACGTAAATGTTAATTTATTTCGAAACAATGGTTAACTGTTGTGATAAGAGAGGAATCTTTAGATTCTAATTGTGTCTGAGATTTTGTAAAACTTTCCTCGAATATTAAAACCATTGGATGAAGAGTTTATAAAGAACAAGAAATTCTGATGGACCACTAAAGAGACTTGCTACAACCATATCGTTGGTAGCCTTGATTAATTCAACAGAATATTATTAGATCGCAAATAATGTTGATATTATCCTCCCAAGAGGCATATTGACATTGGCATTTACAATCAAGCTAGATAAAGTTCATTACAGTAGGCCATGATGTCTCGAAGTTGATGCATCTGATTTAATTAGAAAATTAAGTTAGTTGATTTAATTAAATATGGATGGGCTATATATAAGATGTTGATGGTAAGTAATAGTGTTTCTAAAGCTATATAGTAATGGCATAATGATCATTTATAATGATACATGAAATGTTATTAGGATCTAGTTGTCTAATGGACATTAATGTAAAAGGACTTTTTGAGAAATTCTTTCATTCTAGTGATCAAGCCTTGCTAGATCAGCTAACTAGAGTATTAGTCTATCTCAAAACTATAAGGGGTCAACAATATACCAATTTTGTTTGGAATGCACGGTTCCATAGAAAATGTTTCTATGGAGTTACTCCTTTGGAATCTTTATCTTATAGGCATTGATAAAGGAAGTAAGTTGAAAGGCAATTCCCTATGCTTGTGTAATAGGAAGCCTCTCACATAAAGTGCAAGGGACAAAAATCAGATATTTGTCTTACAGGTGGGCTTAGTCAGCTAACATTTGTCGAGTTTTGGTATTGAGATTTATAAAGCTGTAAAGTATGACTTAGATAATCTCAGTTGGACTCGGAGTTACAAAATAGTCTACATGTTAATGTTATAATTGGTTGCATTAATTCTGAAAATTTTATTTCTGAATATCTTGGTGGATATCATCTAGTGGGAGAGTGTCTACCACGAATGCCAAAGACTTTGTTTGAGATAATTAACTAAGGTTGTATTTGTGAGAAACTAAGCAAACCCTCTACACTGAAGCTCTGTTTGGTAGTTTTGATTCTCATGCTGATAATAATACTTACAGATGCAGGTTTCATGCTGATGAAATAAGTGTCACATACGAATCTTATTCTAATAAGATAAGTAGCCAGTGTGACATTAAATTCTTTTACTGCAAGTGGGAGATTGTTGGGGTTTATGCCCTAAAATAATTTAAATTGATAACATTGATAAATTATATTTACTAATGAGTATGATATTATTATTACTTTATCCATTTGATGGATTAAGTGTTGTTCACAAGATGATGTTGTAAGTAAATTATTTGTATGAAATGTTCACACATGGAGAGATGTAATTTACTAGTTCCTCATATTCTTGTATAGTTCATAGTCAGTGATGACTCTAAACAATTCATCTGATAAGACTACAACACATTAGAGTTCTATATTATAAGGTGATGTATCTCCATCACTGGAGTGGCGACTCTAAGTCAGTGTGTTGGTGTATTAGGAATACACTGAACAGGTCAGACAGAATACTTTTTATGTTATTGTCAGCACATAAAAAGATTCTGTAAAACTTGCTGATTGCAAATGTCCTAAATCCTGAGAGCATAGTATACCCTACAAGTTGGTTTCTACTCACTTTGATCTACCAAACAGTGAGGTCAGACAACGCAAACGTGATCCAATATTCTGTGTAGGTTGGGTTGTCGAAATCACTTAGTGGGATTACTTTGTGTCAATAAGGAATCCACACCAAAATGATATTCCCTTGAGAGCCTAATCAAGAGTATTAATTATTCTAGACTGTGCAGCGATCCTATAAAATGTTTATATTGGATTATTAGATTAATTATAATAGTCTGATATGGCAGGCAAGGACTAAGATGTAATTACCCAAAAGGTGATGATATTAATAGTTAATGTTACCTTAGTGTATATTGCGAATATCAGTTAAGTGGAGGGATTATATGCGGGTATTAGTGAGTGAAGGGCTTCTGAATAATATTCATTTACTTGAGAGAATTCAGTTGCAATTATTTAGAGGACTTAACTGCAATTAGATTTATTATTTGAGAATTATATTAGATATATGGACCTCAAAGTAATAAATCAAAAGCTTAAGTAAGTGGGGTCCATATGGACCTAACTTGAAGCTAAAGATATGGAAAGATGGTATTTCTCTATAAATAGAGATAGGGTTCATAAGATAGCCCACCCTAACATGTGTATCTAAAATTCTCTCCCAGATTTAGAATTCAAGTTATGACTTTTATGGTTTTAGAAACCCAAAATTCGCAGTATATCCTCGTCAGAATTTAAAATCGAGTTTTGAGGCACTTCAGAGAAGAATTGGAGATTCGCTATTTCACGCAAAGTTGTAGAAAATTCGATTTCCTACAAAAAAATATTATATAGGCGAATCGGATCAACCGTTAGAGATTTATGGTCGAAATACAGTTGCTGTATCTTTTCGGGTTTTCGACGACTGATCTAGAACGTGGGAGGAAGATCTGGGATTACATGCAAGCATTCAAATGGTATGTATCTGATCTTCAAGTTATTGTTTTAATTCATGCATCCTCATGTGATCCTGTGAAAGAAAAATAGTTATTTGTTTCCGCTGTAAAATTTTAATCTACCCTATTTTCTCCAACAAGTTCTTGTCACAAAAGTATTTCAATTTATCAAGAGGGTAACAACTAAGCATCTCACCTAAGAGCAAGAAATGCCAATTCACCAATGTTTTGTCTGACGGTATTATTGGCTTCAAAGAATTATATTCGATCACAACTAGGGAAAGTTTGAAGTTTACAGTTCGTCCAATGATCTGGGGCTCGTTCAGAGATGCCTTTTTTGTGAGAGCAGATAAAAGATCCAACCTCCACAAATTTAGTTTGAAGATTAAACTCGATAGTCCAACGATTTTCACACTTCTTGCATTGGTTTCATCTGTAAATTTTTTATACCTTTCGATAAAAGATAATCACGGCTATGAACCGTTGCATGTTGGGTATATCTTATTTAAATGGGGGGTATGAAGATGTCGTCCTTCTCATATCGACTACGACGTGACAATACTGATGATCTTAGATTACAATTACCACGAGGAGACACTACTACACTCAGGGGCGGAGCCACCTTATGATTAAGGGTGGCCGTGGCATTTCTTTTATACATTGCATTGAACTATTATTTTATTATTTAGTTCATACTATTTAGTTTATACTATTTTATACCATATATTTATGTAGTTTATTATATTAATGTTACCCTTAATTGGGTTTCTTTTGATAAAAGCTCACATCTAAGCATCGATAAAAATCTAATTAAATAAATTTCAATTAACCCCTACCTTCATCCAATAGGAATTAGGGAGGAAGTAGGGAGTTCTAATTTACAATAGTTTATTTGAACAACAATTTATTCCATTTTTATTTTTGTTATAGTACTAGCCGTATATAATTAATTCGTGCCTTCGGCACAACCAATAATTCATCACATGTTTTCATCTTCTAAAAACGTGTGCATTCCATTCGTACTTAATATCCGAACTGTAATTTTTTTATTTTAAATTTTAGTATTGATGACTAGTCTATTATTTTGAAGATCTTCCTGAATATTTTTTAAAAATATAAACATTGTCAACAAACACTTTGTAGATGGTGAAAAGCTATGACGTTTTAATTTAAAATAATTAAGGTTGTGTTTGATAGTAAATAAGTATATTCCGCGGAAATATATTCCTTAGGAGGGGGCGAAAGGAAGCCTATTCCACGGAATTACATTGAAAATTAACTATTAGCCATGCTTTAAGTGAGTGGGACCTCAATTTCGTGGAATTAAAAATACAAACAAACAGCGGAATTTGTGTTGTTTCTGCAGAACTTACCCAATTTCGTAGAATTAAAACGCTATCAAACACAGCCTAAGATTATTTTTATTTTTATTTGTGGGAAACAAATCTTTCTTTATCCTAAAACCATTGTGTTTCATTATATAGATTTTTGTTTTAATGTTAATATTTTTTTATATGGAATCTAAAAATTGCTTTATGGTTTGGCCACCCCAAATTAAAGATACCGGCTCCGCCCTTGACTACACCGGAACAATTATTTGGCTCAATATTATTGTTTCTTACTGAAGCAATGGATGAAGCAATGGATGACGTTGAGCGACGATGATCTTTGGGAGCAAAAGATGGTATTTGGATCAGTAGTTGTGATAATGGTGGTGGTTTTAGAAGACGTGGAAGAGAAGAGATTGAGAGATCCAGTCTGATCTCCTCATGACTGCCTGATGATACGTACTTTTTGATCTTGTGTAAAGTATTGAACTCCCTCTCTCTTTTTCTTCAGCATTTATTTTTTCAACTAAAACTCTATTCTAGAATGACTTTTATCTATTTTTCTTTGAGAGATACAAGAGGAAAACAAGATTGATCATATATACCTAACAAATTCTAATCAATCTATAACACTTTTTAAATTTTGGAAAACAATTGGGGTAAGGAATTGTGTTTAAGTGAAAGTAAAACTTGTTTATGTCGTCTCCAATTTGTTTTTGAGTTACAAGTTCAGAAAAGTGGGGGATTAGTATTAACAGAGGAAAGGTTTATTTTAATTACTGCATCTTTCAAATATTTAATTACAAAAGTGTAGTTGACTAATTTGTAATTATTTATTTTATATTTTAGTTTGTGTGTACACAAAAAATTAAAATATTAAATAAATTACCTAAAATTTGTGGGGCCCAAGAAACCTAATCAAACTAAGATTCTGAGAAGAGTTGGGACCTACCTATTTTTATATATAAGGAGGGGGCAATTTCACTTGAGCACCACCACTGGAGAAATCGCCACCCCCTCCCCACTCTCTCTCACATACCTGTTTTTGTTATATTAATTGTGTGAAAAATAAACCCTAACCTCCATTATTATTAATACAAACTAGAGTTTCAATTTTAGGCAGGTTGAAGGAGAAAAAGGAAGATCTAATCCAGTAGATAGGAATGCAAAAGCTACAGCATACTGTGAGCAGAAGGATCAACTACGTTTCAACGGTAATCAACTAAACTAATCTATGTAAATCTCTATAATTATTAGGCGTTCTATGGGAATCAGGGAAAATTTTAAATTCCTTTTACATTCCCTGCGTGTTTTTCAAAGGCCTGATTCTCAACATTTTCTCCTTTATTTTGAAAGGTGGACCCATAAAATGTATCCTGATAGTCCAGCGAAGAAAATAATTTTTTTTTTTGTAGAAGTGACTATTGCCAGGATGGATAATGCTACGACACCCCGGATTTGCACACAAAATCATACCTGGGGTCTAATTTGAGTCTAATTTGGTCTAACGTGGATCTAATTTGAATAAAATAATCAGAGGTATTAACAAAGGTGCAAATGCAAGGTACTTGTAGCATTTTCCTGCCCGTATTACATCGCTTAGAAACACCGCAAGTATTGGGTGTGGAATGAGCACATAACTGCCACAAACATACTAGTCTAAGAGAAGTCACCCATAATAGCGAAGAGAACACTCCAAACGGGTACCTACACACATATATATATATATATATATAGAAATTACATGGGTCTCACTCAATGGTAATATCACAGTCAAGGAGTTTTGAATCCAAGACTTCCGAGTTATAAGGAGGGATGCTAACCAACTCAGCAATCGGTTGTTTGCAAATACATTTTGATAGTCAACATAAATTTGTTAACTAGAATATAAATTTTTATTTCATTATTTTATTAATGTGTTAATAATTATCTCATTATTTTATTACTATCGTTAGTAATAATGGTATAATTGCTTTGTTAAATTTGACATTTTTTATATAATGCAAAATCGTTCTTTTTAATTCCAAACAATTAAACTAAATACTTTTTTTTAACTTAAAAAAATATGTCTTCTTCTGTAAGAGCCAGAAATGCTCATGATGATCTAAATATATTTGATTTACCATTATTAATTTTAATTTTTAATTAACTAAAAACGTTAGTTGGATAAACTGAAACAAAATTATCGTAGTTGTGTGCCTAATAACTCAATTATTGACATGTGATTTTATGTTGAAGGTAGCGATGACCATACTTTAACATTTTTTTTTGAGTAAATACCATACTTCACCATGATAAGTCCATATAAATTAAATGAAAAAAGAAAATTCAATTCCAACAACGATCCACATGAGTGAAAGATATATAACATTTTGAGCTTGATATGGGTTGAAAGTAGTTTTATTTAATTACAGAGATTTCTCTCAGAATAAATAAGTTAACAGAGGTTACGATAGGTGGTCCTCATCGAATATGGGATAAGAGATAGTGATCTCACTCTCTTATGCAAGAGTGGTGCTTCAGTATCGTACTTCTTTAAAGTTTCATCATTTAAAACACTGAAAGCTGTAATAACATCTTGGACTTCACATTCGTAAGGAGGAATATTGTAGTGGTTTATAATTCAGGTTCTTCAACGCTATGTAACTATAATTTGAAGAGGGAGTTGGAGACTACGGATTAGCTAGCTTTGCAGAGATGAAAATGGAAATGGAGAGCATTTGTTGTTTGTAGATTTTTTGAAGATATCGAAATGTTTTACAGAAGGTGAAAGTTGTATACGTTTCTATACACTGTAATAGTTAATGAGAGGGAGTGGGAGATTAACTGTAGGTATTAATTTTTACAGTGAATAGGGCATAAAGACTTAAAAGAAGGTTGCTATTTAGGACAAGACAACATTTTGTTCAGTCTAAAGGACATAATTGCCATATGTATCTAAAAAGCAAGTGGTTAGAAGGACATAATTGCCATATGTATCTAAAAAGCAAGTGGTTAGACTGAATTACCCCTCTCGAGGGGCTTAAAGGTAAATATAAAATATTTAGTAATCATTATGTTTTTTAAAATATTTCTATAATCGGATTTTAATAAAAATTATTATATTTTTTGAAAGCAATTTTCAAGATATTTAAAATATACTAAATTCAAAAAAAGAAAAGGAAAAAAAAATCTTTTGCTTAGCAAACAATGCAACTCTGAGACTGTGTTTGGTCGCACTGAAATTTTATGGATTGGATTTTCTTTGACCTATCCTAAGCAAACTCTAAAACTGGTTAACCAAAAATCTATTTGTTTGACATTGTATCTTTGCTGGGTTTACTTTGAATGTTGTTTGTCTGACAGTCTAACGTACTTTGGGGTTTGTCTATTAGTTGGTTTTTGAAATTATTGTAACTTGAAAATTTATCTATTTCTATACACAATATTCAAATCTATTATAATATACTATAGGAGAAGCTTTTGGGTAACAAAACCCTCTCTCTTAGGTGTGAGTTAAAAAAACTTACATTATAAACATATGACCCAATCTATTATTTATTATTGGGTTAATAAAACCCTCTCTCTTAAGTGCAGGTTAAAAAAACTCACATTATAAACATATGGCCCAATCTATTAGCCTTTCTCAAATTATAAAACAACTAAATTTTTTAATTATGTAATAACAAAATTCAAATTTTTTTTTTAAAAGAAGCCCCGTGCCTTGTACGGGATATAGGGGCTAATATAATAGAATATTTAGATATACATATCTTAGGTAGCGTTTGATTAGAGAAGTAAGTTTATGGAATAAGAGACACTTTCATGAAAAAAATCAATGGAAATATGAAATCATTCTAATTAGTGTTCACTTGATCAAGAATATTATATATTCGTTCAAAATACGGATTTATTTGAAAATTATAGTAGCTTTATATTTCAATTGGATGTTCAATACATATTATATGACTGTTAATTTTTACAATTAAACATTACACAAATGTTTATCTTGGCTATTGTTATTCGCACTTAAGATTTTTATCGGTTGTGACCTAAGTTGGTTAAATATTGGACACCCAAGTATTACCAAAAAATTGAAAGTTGGTTAATTATTGGACACCCAAGTATTACCAACTTTGTGGACCTAGATTCGGAGATGGTTGTGGACCTAGATTCGGAGGATGAAGACAATCTTTCTATAGGCTCGGTCATGAATTCCATTAATAAATTATTTATATGGAAAGTTAATAGGCCCATAAGAGTAAAGAATATTAAATATCAAAGAGGAAAGGCCCAAAAGCAGATGCTCTCTCTCATGTTCCATGGGTTTAAAGGCATCAACAAACCGAGAAATAAAGTCAAGATCAGAAGGGAATTTGATGAAAAAAATTTCAAAGACAGATGAAATTCTTGTAATAGAAGAATCAGGTGAACAAGAAAAAAAAAGCGGTGTCTCTACAAACTCGGTAAATATGGATACTGATCAGAATACAGAATTTGGAGATGACGATAATGAAGGTATAGCTGGTGATGAGGACTTAACAAAAAGAAGAAATTTATTTGATAATACATATCAGGCTCATTTGAGGAAGGAATTGAGGCAACAACTGGAAGATGATGGCGTTATGGAAGAAGACTTCGCCTTGCAGAAACTCGACCAAGAAAGAAAGGAATACGCACTATGGGAGACTGAATGTTATCAATGATTTTTAATCTTCTATCTTGAAACATTCGAGGAATTGGCAAGAAGGGAAGAACCGCTGCTATTCAAAGTTCTCTAAAAAGTAATAGAATCTCTGTGGGCATGTTTCATAAAACTAAGTCTAGCAAAATCAACGAGTGGGTGGTACAACATCTTTGGGGAGAAGGGTCTTGTTGCTGGCTAGCAATCCCATCAGACGGTTCATCTGGTGGTCTTATTACGGTTTGGGATGATTCAATAATTGAGGTGATGGATTCAATAATTTTGAAGAGATCCATTACAATTAGACGTGTAATGAGAAACGATAGATTCAGATTCAGAGCAATATTTATGGACCAACTGGGTCTGATGATAAAGATGTTTTATGGCAAGAATTAAACCGAGTGAGATCTAAATGAAATGACCCTTGGTGTATTGGCGGAGACTTCAACATCATTCGATTCCCTTTGGAGATGAACAAACAGACTCGCTTGAGCCGAAATATGCGAAAATTTGATGATTCGATGATTTTCTTAGATACAATGATCTAATTGATCCAGCGCTTCTTGGAGGTAAATTTACTTGGTCAAATTTTCAAGATAACCCTACCATGTCAAGATTGGATCGATTTATTTTTTTAGGTGATAGGGAAGATAAGTTCCCAAAAAGCACTCAGCATCTTCTACCTCGAACTACATCAGATCATCATCCTATTTCACTCTGTAGTAACCGTTTATCCATTGGTCCTTTTCCATTTCGATTTGAGAATTTTTGGATCAAGAATGCTGATTTTCACAGTCAAGTTGATCAGTGGTGGGCTAATCTCAATTTTAGAGGGACCCCAAGTTTCAAATTTGCTAAAAAATTATAGGCCATGAAGTCTCTTCTCAAATGCTGGAGCAAAGATAAATTCTTTCATCTTGAAGACCAACTCAAAGACATGGGGAAGATAATTGAAGAATGGGATATAAAGGAAGAAGAGGAGGGTTCTCTATCTGTTCATGATACCCTCTGCAGAACCAAAGCCAGGCAAAAACATGAGGACTTAGCTAATGCTGTGGATACTAAATGGAAACGACGAGCGAAGATTTTTCTGGGTAAGGCTAATGATCGTAATACAAAATTTTATCACCGTATGGCCAATGGCAGAAAACATAAGAATTCCATCTTCGTTTTAAAGGACGATTCAGGTGATATCATTTGTCCAGAAAAAATTAAAGATGAATTGGTTGACTTTTTTACTGATTTATATTATGATAAGGGGGGAACAATTTTAAATTTTGATAGTGTTACATTTGAGGGACTTCATGATATGGATAGAAGTTGGCTTGAAAGACCTTTATCCGAAGAAGAAATTTATCGTGTGATAAATGACATTGGTTGTGATAGGGCGCCTGGCCTGATGGTTTCCCTATAGAATTTTTTATTTCATGTTGGGATATTATCAAAAAAGATTACATGGAAGTGGTGCAAGAATTCAACAGAAAGAGATGTTTCCATTGACAACTACAGTGCACTTTTATTTCTTTGATTCCGAAAAAAGATATTTAATGTTCGGTTAAGGATTTTCAACCTATTAGTCTCATTGGTACTAGCTACAAAATCATTGCTAGAGCTTTGGCTAATAGATTGAAAATCATCATTCCTAAATTGATTTTGGAAATTTATGTTCCTCAAATTTTGGATGGCATCTTGGTGGCCAATGAATGTATTAACTCAAGAATTAAAAAGAATAAGCCAGGTTTACTTTGTAAGATTGACTTAGAAAAGGCATACAACAAGGTGAATTGGAAGGCTCTAGGAGAATGGGTTTTGGATGGAGATGGAGAAAATGGATGTCCTTTTGCTTCTCAAATATAAACTTCTATGTCCTTGTAAATGGTTGTGCTTATGGGTTCTTCAAAAGTAGCAGAGGTTTAAGACATGGAGATCCTCTATCTCCTTGTAGCTTAGGTATTCTCTAAACTCATGGCTAAAGCTTATAATGATGGTTTAATTTTAGGATTTACTGTTAAGGTTGGAGGTACAATGGTAAGCCATCTGCAGTTTGCAGACGACACTATCATTTTTCTAGATGCTTGTACAGATCAAATTGAGAGGATTAAGGCAATTTTACTTGAATTTGAAGTCCTCACCGGTTTAATAGTTAATATTGCAAAAAGCTCAGTGGTGGAAATGGGGAATACTAATGGGGTAGCTACAACTTGTGCTGCAAGACTTGGATGTGTGGAAGATACTCTCCCTATATCTTACCTGGGAATTCCCATTGGAGGTGCAGTTAGATCAAAACGTATATGTGACAAGATTAAAGAGAGACTCCTGAAGAAACTTGCTCCATGGAAAAGAAAATTTTTATCCAAAGCTGGAAGGTTGGTCCAAATTAAAAGTTGTCTTGCCTCTCTCCCGATTTATTACTTGTCAACGTTTCATATTCCTGAATCTATCGTGAAAGACTTGGAACAACTTTTCAGAAATTTTCTTTGGGGAAATAGCGACATAAAAAAAAACTCATCATTGGGTTTCATGGAAAGATGCCTGCAAAGCTAAAAAATGTGGGGGCTTGGGAATAAAATCTCTTTGTCATAGTAATTAAGCTCTTCTCTCTCCAAATAGATTTGGAGATATGGTGATGAAAAAAAGCGATTGTGGAGGAAAATTATTCAGGAAAAATACAAAAGTAATAATGCAGCTTAGTTTCCTAAATCTTCAAAAGCTACTTATGGTAGGAGCATCTGGCGTGGTATTATTAATAATCTTATTCGAGTGCAAAAGAATACTAGATTTATATAAGGTTCAGGAACTTTTATATCTTTTATGGATGATGTTTAGTGTGGTAATGCTTCTCTCAACAACAGATTCCCCAGATTAAGAAGGATTTCTATGGATAGGGATGGTATGGTGGCCGAAATGATTGATGATAGACATAATAGTAATAGTTGGAAGCTAAATTTCAAAAGGGATTTGCGTGAGGCTGAAATGGCAGAAGTGATTGATCTTCTCGAACTAATTGGCAATCCTGGGATGACGATGAGACTGGATAAAAGAGCTTGGCTGGGAGACCCAAATGGAAAATTTTCTACTTCAACTGCTTATGAGAAGTACACGACTGACTCCTCTTATGATAGTAATCTTACCACTCCAAACTTCAAGAATTTCCCTGCCAAATTAATTTGGAATAGTGTGATTCCTCCAAAAGTGTCCTTTTTTATCTGGGTGGCAACTCGAAAAGCAATCCCCACCATTGATAGATTAAAGAAATGTGGCTCCTTGTTTACTAATATATGTGAATTATGTCTCTAGGAGGAGGAAACATCTGATCATCTTCTTCTACATTGTCCTTTCACTAGAAAACTTCTGGAATATTTTACGAATTCATCTAAACAGTATTGGATGAGTCCTAGAGATGTGCTTTCCATGCTTTATTCTTGGGGAATTAGATTCAATAACAAGGACAACAATAAAAGATTTCTTTGGTCTTGCATTCCTTTTGCTCTTTGGTGGAATATATGGTTAGAGAGGAATTGAAGAATTTTTGAAGACAAATGCAAATCTTTGGAGTTAACAATTTAAGAGATAAAGACAACAATATACATATAGGCTTCTTTACAGGACTCATTTAAGAATTATTACCTTCATTATTTTCTTTTTAGTTGGGAGGACTTCTTTGTTTAGGCATATAAGTTATTTTCTTTTCACAAAGTTTTATCTCTTTTATGCTCTTGTAACTTTTTGTGCTGAAAATCTAAATGTCCTACGGTTTAGTTGGATTAACCGTATGTCAATGTGACTATGGTTAAGGATTGCACAATCACCAAATAAAAATTAAACTGGTGATAAAGAACAAAACTAAAATTTCGGGACCTAATCCAGAAATAAATCCACTAAAAGTTAATGAAAACTTACAAACCGATTTACCACTCGATGGATACGAATTATGACTCCCTCTACGCTCCAACAGCTACGGTGTACAGTTCTTCCACAAATTCGAACTCTACGAATTTGCCTCTTAGTGAAAGTTGATGCGTCTCCAACTTGAGCTTCGCAAGTCCCGCACCTTGAACCAATACTTAACCCCTTTAATATTTCACCACGAGCTTGTCACTTCCAAGCTCAACCACCGGAACTCCACCGGTACACAAAACCAGAGTTTTTGGTTTAAAATGGGAAGAATAAAACCAAGTTTAACAAGTTTAGAAACTGGTGATATTTGAGTTTTAGCTCTCCGATAACTTGTTAAGGTATAGGGTGATTAGTTGATTGAACAATGAAGAGATCAACCCTATTTATAATGAAATATCTAGCTCTAAATAAGGAATAAACAAGATACTTTGGGTTTAATGCTAGACAATATTATTGAGGATGAGAAAGCATCCTATTGAGCCTCTCAATCCACTAGAAGTTATTTTCCACGCACATATATTCTTCCCTAAAACATAAATGGAGAAAACAACTTATAAAGGTACTTTCCAGCTTAAAATAGCAACCCAGATTCGCAGATCTGGGCGACGGTATCGATACCATCATAGTGGTATCGATACCGTGCAGTATTTGTTGAAGAAAGCCAGCAAGTGGTTTCGATACCGTGAGGGCCGGTATTGATACCAAAAACTCATCTGTTCCCAGGAGAGTTTTGGTATCGATACCACCTAGTATGGTATCAAAACCAAAAGTTGTCTGTCAGTAAAGACAGTTTTGGTATAGATGAGTTTTGGTTTCGAAACTAATAGAGCGGTATCGAAACCAAAAGTGTCCTGAAGACACTTGAAGTGGTATCGAAAGCGTAGAGTTAGTATCGATACCAAAACTCATATGTTCAATCATATGAGTGTTGGTATTGAAACCATCAGGGCGGTTTCGATACCACTGAGCTATTTTTAGAAAATTTGTCTTTTAAGACCTTTTGAGTTCTGGAAAAACCTAAATTTTGGTCAAAAAGAAACTAAAAAACCTAAATTCAACTTTTGGCGCAAAATTTGACAAACAAAAAACATGAGCGAACTCATGGACCTTTCATGTGCCTTCTCGGCACATTGGAATACATTTTTATCCTTTCAAAAAAAAAGTATTACCAAAAAATTGATTATGGGTGGCCGCCTTTTTTTTTCTTTTAGATTTCTTTATTGACTGTTGTTATTAGGAATCCCACATTATCACCGCCACAGCCACAACCGCTGACACAATCACGTGGCCACCATCACCACCACCATTTCTACCGCCTCACGACTGCCATTTCCACTTATCTCTTTCTATTTCTTCTCTCTTTCTCCTCTTTCTTTTTCTATATCTCTATTTCTCTTTTTATCTATCTCTCCCTCTCTATGTTAACATTCCCTTTGAAAATAATTCTCTCTTTTTCTTTAATTAATTATTCTCTATTTAGGCTCAGAGAATTGATAAAGTATAAAAAATTCTATAAGCAATTTTCAACATTTTTCAATCCACAATAAACCCTTACGAACCCAACAGTTATAACTGCTGTAATTGCGCACCCAAAATCAAAATTTGACAAACCAATAACATAAAATCCTAAAATCTAAATCTTAACTACTAGCTTTGCACCGATGGTAATGGAGTTTGGTGAGAGGGGTAGAACTGGTGAATTATAGAAACTAATAGTTTTTTATCTTCCACTAGTCGTATCTGAGTTTTGAATCTATGGACAGACATGTTATATCACGGTATTTAGGTTTAGGTTAAAAAGATTTTTTTAGTTTTAAAAACAACAACTTTTAGTTTTTTTTATGTGGGATATCCTCAAATTAAATGTGAAGAGAAGTGATAAATTTAAGGATACCCTTGAGTGTAAGATAGAAGTGATAAAAAAATTTAAGTGTCAATAACAACGATCTTTTTCTTATACTCTCTTCGCTTTCTTTACTTAATTCCTTCACCAAACAATGCTTTCTCAATCTTCTAAAGAACTTTATTCCGTGATGAGATAGTTGAAAGGTTCTGTCACGCCCCACTCACACGTGTACTAATATTGTCCCTGCTTTAGCCACCACACGCGGTACAGGGTTTTGTTCTTGGCGAGAGCCCAACCCAGTCCTGGCCCAACTTAATGACAACCAGTCTGACCTAGGCTCACCCAAAAGGC
>MVGT01001281.1:48593-67603 GCA_002174775.1 Macleaya cordata | reverse complement strand
CAAACAGTGTGGGAAACACTCTTACCAATCTAACCACCTATGGTACTTAGTGTTCTAAGTCACTTACCATCCTAAGATGAGTTCCGGTAGTGAGTTGAGCTTCTTAGAGTCTTTGCTTCGCAACGAACCGAATGACTCACTAACTCTAAGTCAAGTTACATTGTCCATCTTGAGTTTACCTTTGACACGAAATTCGACAAATATGACATGAGTGAACTCATGGACCTAACAATCTCCCCCTTTGTCATTTTCGTGACAAAGCCATACATAAGAAAATAGTATAAAGAACCTTCCCCATTACAACTCGTATTTTCTTACCCATGACTCAATAGAACTTAAAACACGGATTGTATAAAACGACCTGTTTCCTGCACATGCTCACAAAACAAGTCAAGGAATCTTATAAAATACTAAATACATACCTTGAAGAATGTTTAGAGCATTTAATGAAGGTAGAGATAATATCTCTCCCCCTTTGTCAAAGCTTCTCCCATCTTAAGATATCTTCCAATGGTGGTGAGTTGAGCTTTGCACAAGTCTTCTCTCCTTCACTATAAGTCTTCATTGGTTAAAAATGTAGAGACAACTTGCAAACTCTCATTGGCTATATTGAGTTTGATTTGACACGCAAATTGACAAAATCCATGAGGGAACTTATGGACCTTACATATTATAAATAGCCCATTCAGTGATTAATTGAATAACAAGATAGAAGAATTAAGTTACTTGGTTATAGTTTTGTGTTATTTTGGGTTGTTCGTGCTGGCTTCTGGGTAATAACTAAATTAGTTCTTATCAATTGTTATCAGAGCCAATCTGATCCTATCCCCACTTCTACCTTCATCACCCTCATCCACCATTCTCATCACCCTTACCCTTTCTTCCATCAACCATCTTCATCATCGTAAAAAAAAAAGAAGAAGTCACATTGTTTCTTTCCATCATCACCATCAGATCCATCGTTATCATCACTTCAATCCTCTTCCCATCATCCTGCCACTGTATCATCTTTGTCTTCATCCTCACCCTCTACTCTCCAGCGGCCAAAAAAAAAAATTAGTCGTCATCTATAGGGCGTAGTATAGATTCAAGAGCAGTAATTCAAGTCACTGACTTTTATCATCGACGCCGCGGTTGCAAGATTCAGGGGATCCTTCACCGAGACACCGACTTCATCAAATATCTTCAGTTTTAATATTTGGTGAGACTTAGAAACCTAACTCACTACTCCAGAAATAGTATTTTTTAACGGGTGAAAACCGTCAAAAATCGTTATTTTTTATAGTTTTCATCTGTCGAAGGGTCTATCAAAAAACATGTAGTCAAAAACAAAAACGACTGTTTTAGACTGTTAATATACCATTTTTTAAATCGACTAATTTCGCCCGTAAACGACAGATAATACTAGTCAAAAATATTGTAAAATTCCCCATTCCAAAAAATAATAATTAATTGTATCTCATTTTTTTTCGTTTTTGCATTTTTTGTAAATTCGGTATGTAATAAAGTTTCAATCACTAAATTATAGGAAAAAATTGATATTTCATTAATTAATAAAAATTTACATTGGATTGTGTATTTTACATGAAAGAATATAAAAAATTTACAAAAATTCTAATTATAAATACACCCTTTTCTAAAAGATTACATTGCTTGCAATTATCTTCTTATACAGTATCAGTCTTGGAAGCTTGTGCATCGCTTGAGCAAATCTAGCCGTCTTTCTTCCATCTTATCTAAATATGGGTTGTGTTATCGAAGTCAAAACCTGAGAAAAAGAAGAAACAAATAAGACTCAAAAACTATCTAAAAAAATCGCTAAAGAGATATAAGGATAAATATGTTACAAGCTAAATCAATATCATAACATTAACAACACCTATTTATTTGGTCTACAACATAGCAGTCTTTTGAATGACATCTAAATTACAAAAATAAATGCACAGGGACTAAACAGTATGCAAGTCTAAAATTCGGTAAACTAGAAAAATGTCGAGCAACGACTAAATTAAAGAAGAAACCACCAAATTGTATGTGTACTCCATCTTCAAGATTTTGTTTAGCATATAAAGTGAGTGCCTTGGCAGGCTATTGGCATCTGGAATCATATACAATGTTATGTGCAGAGAATTGAGAAGTTCAGGATCATCCATATCTATCGAGAGACTAATAAAGCTGCAAATTATTTAGCTAGGCTGCGTCCTGCTACTGAGTTAGTTGAGTATGTTTCTAGTTCTCTGGCCCAAGATCTCTAGAACTACAAAGAAGATTCTTACTTGATCAGGCCCATCTTTAAAGTATTGTCTAGCAAGCTCAAAACACATATCCAACCTAAAGAAAATAATGTAAATAAGAAACACAAAGAGAACAGGTTAGAGAGGTTTAATTTTCTGCAACATATATCTGAAGATAAGAAATAAGGAATTAATATAATTCAGCACCTAAAATGACACTCACAGTTTCATACTTGGATGGTGGAGAACGATAATAGAATGTCCCCATTACAGGTTGTAGAATACCATCTCTTGCATCTAGCAGAATCATTTGCTTTATTTTATAAGTGGTTGTACAGTAAACTTCTTTGCAATAGTAAAAAGTAAAATGTTCTAGGGAAGGATGTATACCTTTTACTAGTGTTGAACTACAAATGATTTAAGCTTTTTTGTTGGTCTGCAAAAATTCATCAAGTGAGTATAATGAACCCATCTACAAAATAAAACAAAAAAGATTTACTACTTTGATGGACAATAAGGTTACTAGAGACATACTTTAATAAAAGAATTTTGTGTTCAAACATTAACTGAACTAAAACCAATAAACCCCGTTCCTAGCTCATCAATTTGAGAATCAAAAATAAATTTGGCAAGATAAATTCTATAAAATTGATAGGGATGATAAGTAATTTCCTAATTTATTACCTAAAGGTGTTAAGTAGGCATATATTTTAAAAATATGAAAAGCTCCATTAGCTTCAACTATGTCCAGGAAATGCATACACTTATTTATGTTTTCTAGTGGTGTTGGAACCATACAAAATTAAGAATGTATATTCAAGAAATGAAAAAAGAATGAATTATATTAATAGGATGATAACAAATATTATGCTTCCCATGTTATATTAGAAGAGACGATGAAAAGAGTATGAACAATGCATCCAAGCAATATAAGCCATTTTAAGATGGTGATTATTTTTTTGCCTCTAACAAGTGGTAGATCACAAAAAACGTTCATTGCCAAGGAAGTAATCTGCAGTGCTGCTGTTTTATTATAAATTTAATACTCAGTTGTCCAACTACATTGCGTCTAAAGTGAATCTTACAAGACATGTAAGTAGAACTTATCTTTGGGTTAACCTACACATGGTCTATGGTTTATTTCTGTATTGATCTTAGCAAGAAACCATACCCATATTAATGTTTTAGTTCTAGCTGATTTTCCACCAAGCACTAGAACTAGACCAGTTAGAGGAACTTTTTGAGATCTTCAAGAACTTCCAAGACATTGAGGCATATCCAAAGCACAAAAAATGAACACACATTATGCATACAAATCAATTATGAGTTAATTACGAGCAAAAATCTACATTAAGGGCACCATATTAAAAAACCCTTTGATTCTAGCTAGCCTATTAACACCAGATTCAAAATAGAAAGAAATAGAGAATATAACTGAGGCATAATCTAAGATCCTGGTCCTACTTTTTGTAGCCTAAATAAGCTTTAACGAAATAGGTCATAGTAATTAGTTTACTACCTATAAATCTAACTTGCTATTACTCTTAATTAACGGCAAAATATATGAACAAAGCTAAAAATGGAAGAAAGTATACCCATATAATTAAATTAAATAAAGAGATAAGAAAAAAAAACTAGATCGACATCCTAACCCGAATCACATCAATCTAGAATAACACCAAAAATAGACTCCAACCTGCAATCCCTCCAAATTAAGAGAAGAAAAAAAACTAGATCGACATCCTAACCTGAACCACTTCAATCTTGAACCACACCAAAGTCGACTCTAACCTGCAATCCTTCCTTAAAAAAATCAACTTTAACCAACATGCTTTCTTGGAAACCCCTTCAAAATTCGTCTCCAACCTGCAACAAAAAACCTTAGAAAACTTAGATTCCTATAAGAGCTGATAGAGAGTAGGAGAAAGAAACCCTTGCAAATGTTACTCCAACCTGCAAATCTTCCTTGACAAACCCCTTTCTTAGAAACCCTAGTTTTTTCGGAAGCTTCGATTGAGGAAAAGGGAAAAAGCAGATAGATTTAGGAGGAATAGAAAGTAGAAACCCTAGTTTCATTATAAGCTTTGAAATAGGGAAAAGAGGGACCGAGGTTGGTTTGTGCGGGACATGAAAAGTAGAATGGGCCAGATATCTCATGAGTTTTGAAAAGAGAGAGAGTCGAGGGCGCGATTAAGTGAAAATAATTGGCGCTAGAAATTTGGTGGAATTCGGCATTTTTGTTCTATTAAAAAGGGTCCGCAAAATTATTTTAGAGGTTTTGGTAGAATTTAATAGTTTAGGTCCGTCAAAAACCAATTGACGAATTCGGTTAGTCGATTTCTACATCGTTAAAGTGTCAAAAATAGTGATTTCTGTCGTAGTGACTTCCCTTTGCCGATTTCTAATTTCTAAGCAAAATAAACCCTATAACCTACGTCCATCCCATCACCCAAAACCAACCACATATTTTTTGTGTGCCATCTAACACCCAATCAAACTCATCCAAAACCCTTAACTTACACCCAAATTCAACCCATTTAATACCCGTCATACCAAAACCCTTTACCCAGATTCATACTAACCCCCATACCAAAACAAAAGGTTTCAACAGTAGCCCTACCCGTCATACCCATCCATCCCTATGTACACCATGCCTACACCAAAACATAACCCACCCTTTAGTCCATTAACCAACCCCTAACTAAAACCCATCTGTAAGCCATTTAAATCTATTCGTACACCTCGCATACACCATAACCTAACCCTAGCCCAACCCTTCACCCAACCGTACCCCAACCCACCTAAACCATAACTCAAACCCAACCCGCATCCTACCCATTCCGGGACTTCTTAGTGGTTTTTTGGTTTAAAAAAGAAAAAAAAAGGGGATATGAATATTTGGTTGGGTAAGCAAGGTGATTGGTTTTGTGAGCAAGAGAAGATATTTCCACAATTTTATGGACTTGAGTATTCTGAACCAAAAACATGGGTGTCTCAAGCAGAGTTATATTTTGAAGTTCACAATACTCCAGAGGATAAAAAAAGTGCCACTAGCCGATTCTCACTTTTTCGGTGAGCCGTTGGGATGGTACAAGTGGGTGCGTAGACTTATTTCATCGGTATCATGGGAGTATTTAGCAGATAATTTATTGCGTAAATACGGTAAAACTACTTACAAGGAATATCAAGAGGCTAAACTTGTCAAGCTCTGCCAAAAAGAAGTTCAAGAAGCTCGTCTGGAATTCGATTCAATTAAACAAGATATTAATGACGTGAAAAGAATTCTTGAGAATATGCTTGCAACCCTTATTGCAGAGAATGCACAGAAATCACAACAATCATCCCCATCTTTAGAGACTATGCAAGAAATTGTCGATTGTTCTATTTTTGTAGATTAAGTGGATGCTAATTTACCTGCTTCTCCATCATCATCACTTCCAGAACCAGTGCAATCTCCACTTCCTATTCAAGATATCTGCCCTATTCTTCCATTTGATCAAGTTGATACTAATTTAAAGCCTATGAAAAAAGATATTCTGATAGAGATTGTGCTAGAATCTCTTATTTCTCCGATTTATGTTGATTTGAAATTTGTAGAAGACATCACACCGAATGAAGCGGTAATTGAATTGGACCTTGAGGTAAAGGTCCATGTCAAGGAGGGGGAATGATAGGATCATATTATTTGGTCATAATCTAGCTGAGCCACCATGGCCATCGATCTACTTGAGCCGTCGGATCCATCGAATTTGGATCCTAATTGTGGTTGATATACCTTCCTTGAGGCGTGGTGAATATTTGCACGTGGCAGAACGTCAAGGCATCGGATAGAAAGTTATTTATAATAGTTAATTATTAGTTTAGAAATAATATTATATTAATTATTTTAGCTAGAATATTATTTATATTTTAAGCTGGTTTTATTATTAATTAGAAGTTTCTATTTTATAGGATTGCTGTTTTAAGTAGGATAAGTATTCCCTTTTCTTAGTGAGCAAGTATTGTAGCTATTATAAATAACCCATTCAGTGATTAATTGAATAACAAGATAGAAGAATTAAGTTACTTGGTTACAGTTTTGTGTTATTTTGGGTTGTTCGTGCTGGCCTCTGGGTAAGAACTAAATCGGTTCTTATCAGAAAGACAGATTTTTGGGGTCTGTTGGAGGGATTTTCGTTGCAATTTAAGGGGGAAGATGAGCTGCAACCACCATTAGTGGTGGTGGTGATGGTTGTTGTGATTGTGCGATCTTCTCTAAGAGAGAGGAATAGATAAAGAGACAAATGAGAGGGGAAGAGGAATGGAGTAAAGAGAAGATGAAGGAGAGAAAAAGGCGAGATTACCTACCTGTTTGAGACGAAGAGGTGCGCCAGCGAGATCACCAGTTTTTAAGAGGTTGGAGACCAGGCCGGTTTGAAATTTTTCCATTTTTTTGTGTAAAACATAAGAAACAAACACTATTTTTGGATTTTCTCTGTCCGAGTCAGGGATTACTCGGTAGCCAAAAAACACATGAAGGTTGCACTATAATAGCCAATACAACCCTCAAGGATTTACTGTTACAAAACTCATTAGATTTTAATTAAGGCTGATGATATTGAGAATCCTAGGATTCTCTATGAGCCATCCTACACTATGAGCCATCCTAGATTTTCCAAAATCAACTGTATACCATCTTAGGATTTACTATGAGCCATCTTATTTTTAATAATAAAATTATTATTTTTATCAATTTCTTATTTTAAAATAAGCCATCATAAAAATTTTTATTTTCAAAACAATCCTTTTCTCTCTCTAAAATCTTTTAAATAAAAACCCTAACTTTTGAACCCAAAAACACAATCGGCTCCATTCCCAAGCGATTGTTGTCCGACGGCCGTAGACTGAATAACACCGGCGACATGCAATGACGAGGTGGCAGAAGGCCATTGAACCCCCACCATCTTCTTCCCATCGAGCTCTTCTAACCAAGAGGATGAACGGTTAGTTTTTTTCTCTCAAACTTTAGATCCATGTTTTAGACTTCGATTTGTTAGTTTTGATTGTTATAAAAGTGTTTGGATTGTTATTTTCTCACTGAATAGACCGGTTTTTGTTTTTTTTTTTATCAAATTTTGGCTTGAAAGAACGTCTGCTTTTTCTGTTCCAAATGGACTATATGGTCCGTGGAAGAAAATGCCTAACTAACCCGATATTCTGGTCATTTTAAAACTAACGGACCCCATGGTCTGGTAGTGAATCATTTAGAAAAGGACCCCATGGTCTGGTGTATTATTTAGAAAATGGACACCATAGTTCATTTGAGCTTTCTTTCTTTTTCTTTTCCCCCCTCTCTCTCTCTGTGTTGAGCAATCTAAGCTTCGAAAATTAGTGAATGTAATGTTAAATACTAAAATAGTTAGGATTTAAAATGGCTAAATTTTGATTATGGACTTGTATACAGTGGTTACACTGTTGTAATTGTATTTGCTATTACTAATAAGCATTAGCTCAGTTATAGAGTTGTTCTAAGTTCGAGTGTTGAGTCCTTTTTTTAGGCTTTTCCTCTTTATTACATTAATCATTTTATAGCATTGTGCTGCAATTCTGAGCACCAAAATATTGGAATGAAAGTTTGTTTTGATGATTAGGAATCTAGCAATATCATACAGTGAAAAGTAAATTAATTCAGTTGGGGTGGTTTAGACATCTTAAATAACAACCAATTATGATAGCACCATTAAGGAGTGTTTTGGTGCAGTCTTGTAACACCCGAGAATTTATTTTCCTTATGTTGTGAAATGGACAAGATGGGCCCAGGCCCATGGGTCGAGTATAGTCCAGAAACTTTAGACTAAATCCGTATGTTGGGTGTCAAAACCCATGTGTTAATTCCCATAGGGGTGGGATTAACGAGTCCCTTGCCTATGTACACATTTTGCATGCATGCATAAATTTGCTTTGCATGTGTTTAGATGGTTACTATTAGTAGTTATGTTGAGTTGAAATTATTATTTCATGTGAAATTTATTGATGTCATTAGTAGTTATTATTTCAGGTGGAATTTGTTGATATCATTAGTAGTAATTATTTCATGTGAAATTTGTTGATATCATTAGTAGTTGTGTTGAGTGGAAATCGTTATTTCATGTGAAAGTATGTTGATTTGATATCTATATATATATATATATGTATATATTTATTTACATATATATTCATATATGCATGTGAGGATTTAATTCATTAGAAAATATTCTTTTTTAAATCACACTAAGTATATTTCAGGCAAGAAATTAATGACAAGGTGGACCCCATAGGTGGGGGGAGTTAGAGATATAGAGAGAGAATCAATCCAATCTCTCTCTTAACATATATATTGTTACCTAAAATAATTTGCATGCATGCAATGCAGATATTCATGTCATAAATGAATATATATGTACATATATGTATAGACATATATATTTGGTTAGCATGTGACCAAAATGTCAAGGAATAATTACCAAGCTAGTATAACATCTAAGTTTGGAAATGAATTCAAAATTTTGTGAAGACTAATTTTGGTTAGCTCATTTGTAAAATATTATTAACAATAAAAAAGATATTTCTTTTACAAGATAAGAATCAAGAGATGTCAACCGTTGGATTCATTCTAGGAGTCAAGATTTATTAGATGTTCCAAAATTAGCATAGATATATGCCATAATCGATTTGTGCAATAGAGAAACAAACAAAATAAAATTTAAACTAGTATATTCCCAAAAACTTACCTAATATCCATATATGACACCTAAAGTTGGAAAGATTTATTCACCAAATTAGAATTAAACACATGGTGAAAATTCTAGCCTTAGGATCCACTTTTGATGGACATGTGTCATGTACTAAGTAGTTTGAAATATTAACAGTTTATGGTCATATTATACACCTTAGCATGATATTTTGTAATGGAGGAAAATATACCATAGTTGGGTGAAACCCTTGAATAGGAAGGGGGGAGGTGATTGGGAAAGATTAGTTAAGAGAGAAAGAGAGAGAGGAGTTCGATCTCGACTCTCCCTCCTTCTTTTACTCTCACATTCTCTCATTTTCTCCACATTGAAATAAAAAAAAAAGGAAAAGAGAGAGAGACTAGCCGATTTCTCCCTCTCCCTATCTAAACTATTTTCTTTCTTCTCCAACTATCCCTAAACACACCAACATCCTCCACCAAAACCTATGCTAAAGAGGAGGAAAAAAGACTAAGCAGAAGAAAAGGGAAGAGATCACCACCTCTACTCAATAGGATCGCGGCTAAGGTAGGATGGGAATCATTTTAAGATTATATGCATCCTTATAATCTATGTGAGTATGGTAAAATTAATATACACAGTCTAATCTTATTGTGGAGATGACTTATTTTTCGATGACATGATAATATGTATATGTTTATATACATATATATTGGTTTCACATGAACTTGAAACCATGATCTCCATATATATACATGTTGCTGGTTGGTTTCATATGAATTAGGAATCATGATCGATATATATATATATATATATATATATATATATATATATATATATATATATATATATATGCGCTTGTTCGTTTTCATTGAAATTGAGATTGTGATCTAACATGCGGTTGATTGATTCGTAAATCTAAATATGTTACATATATCTTACACGTTAAGATGAAGATGATGATGATAATAATAATGATGATAATGATGATGAAGCATGCCTATATCAATGATGATTTGCATGTGTGTTACATATTTTGTGTAAAAAGATACACGTTGAGTGCATGATCACTTGGGAAAAAGAAAAAAAAACATGTAACAATGAACAAGAGAAATATTTTGAATCTAAATGATTCGTGCCTTTTAGGCGGCCTTATGGCGATACCCCATGATGGGTTCCCTGCGGAAGACGATCTAATGATCGTGGGTGGCACCCGTAATAGCCGTAAGATTTAAAAACTTGTAAAGAGAATAAGCTGTCAAAAAACCACGCGTTTCTGGTTATAAACTGATACTGAATGCTTATACATTTTGAAATGTGTTGATGTATGCTTATCAAAAAGCGATGTGTATGCTATTTGAACATGATTTAGGGATGATTTATGCAAGCTAATATGCAATGATGATCATGTTGGGTGGTGGATTACGTATATATATTTTGGGAAAGTTTCGGTCACATTTTTATGATGATATGTACCATGAAATGTTGCTGTCACAAAGCTTAAAAAGCGTGGCAGATCATAGTTGGAGCATGAAACACCATCTGACACTAAGGTGTAATGATAGTGGAGATATGGAGTGCATGCGTCGTAGGCGAGGTGAGTCAGTTGGATTCTTCTTTACGGGAATCCAATGAAAGTGGGTATAAGTATAGACTTGCTATGTTATATATATATATATATTCGTGAAGTTATTGTTTCTTCCTACTGAGTTAAACTCATTATTTTCTCTCCTACTCTCAACAGATTCAGGAGTTAGGACATCAGGCAGATCGTAGATTCATGGGAGTGTTACTCGTCTTACGAACTACGGAGTAAGTTATTTTACTTCAGAAAAACACTACTAATTATTTTTATCATTTAAGCAGGGTTGGGATTATGGATTTTATATTTGAATGGTTTGAATAATTTTCTAAATACTTAGTGATAGACTACATCATGAACTTTATGGTTTATTGTATGGTAGTTGGTTGAGACATCTTCCCTATGTAAGAGGCATTTTCTTTATAGTTAAGTGACCTACTTGAATTATAGTTCATCCTCTAGTATGATTATGGTGATATATTGAAAAACATAAGTTGTGGTCAGTTGATAACTTTCATAGAGTTTCAAGAAAACCCTTGATCAAGAATATTTATGTGAAGCCTTAGAGAGAGAGAGAGTTGATTGTTAGAGGAAGTAATCCTGCTAAACCATATCTCGCTCGATGTGTTAATTGACTCTTTTCAAAAAAAAATATCTGCGGAAATTGTAACTCTTTTTCTAACGGACTGAGCTTGGGGTCCAGTGGACCGGGTTCGGGTCAGGGACCTTAGGGTCGGGTCGTTACAAATCTGAAGTCCGCGAATAGAGGTTTGAAAAGATTTGAATCTAGGAGACTATTTATTTATTGGGTTAAGAATCTCATTGAGAATTTAGAAGATAACAATCAATGGGGTGTTCTATTGTGCCAATATGAGTTGATTGATTAAGAAATTGAGAAAACGTGAAATGAAACTTTTTTTGTTGCATTTATATGAGCTAGGATATTTCAGAGAAATTATACCCCTGAAATCAGAGGCTTAGGATGCTTTAAGCAAGCTAAAATCAGAAAAGTATACTAGTTTCTTTGACCTAGAAGAGATGGGGAATAGCTGATCAGTGACTATTTCTACACTGATTGCTTGCTTACCATCTGCTTAAGCTGCTTGGTTGATAGATTGGATATAGCCTACTATGGGAATAGCTGGTTGCATGTAGATGTCCAAAATTAAACAAATCTTATTTGGGATGGCAATTGTTTCGATCTATTAGCTACTTATTAACATAATAATTATGGATTAAAGTACCGAATGTGATGAATTTAATGAATAGCTACACTTCGTGGAGTGGTTTAGAGTGTGAAGAAGCAAAATAACGTAGCATTAAAGAGAATGAGCATCCCCAAGCATATTGCAAAACGTTGATAGGTGGGAGGCTCTTATAATAACTTTCTTTAACTATTTTGCCTTGTAACTTATCTATTGCAACATTATGACCATGTATCTTAGACCTTCAAAGCTTCGTTAAATTTTTTAGTCCGTCTTGTGGTGGGCATGCATTTAAATGCATGTTTGCTTGTCGAGGGATCCATTTGCATAAAAGAAGTTTGTTTAACACCCTAATGTGCATGATTAGGTCCGCATATTTAAGATCCTAATTTATATTGTTATATATGCTGCAGTTAGTTACACTCATTTCTTGGGAACATGAACAAAATTCAAGCCAAATTTCATATTTAGGGCATGTTTTGATATTCTCCTATTATTTGCATCCTTCCAATGTTTTTTTTTTGCCTCAATTTTTAGGGTTTTTTGAGGGGATTGGTGGTACATTAATTGTCATGGTAATAGTAAAAGAAGGTCATTTATAAGAAATTGTTGTTGTTGTCAATATAGTTTGATTATAGAACTAACGATTTAATATCTTGGAATTGTAGTTAACAGCCCACACAATTGGCCCAGAAACGCACCAAAACCCAAGCCCAGGGAGCCACAAAAAGGGGTCGGGCCCGAAAGAACAAAGCCCCTACCCATCGTCCTGTCCTAGACACCAGCTCCAGTGCACCCTCTCTCGATATACCCGGTGTGCCCATTGACCCGTCTTTATTAAAAAGTTACAACTGTCACATTACATGTATGATTTGGATGGGGGAGGTTAGTACATTTCAATTGTTATTCATTATAATCTTATAAGACTTTTCGTTGCCTCTTGCTGTTCTTTATTGGTTTTTTTTTGTTGCAGCAAAAATATGAACCTTTGGAAGTGCGCAGTCGTTCCAAATCTTTGTAAGATTGGCCCTTGGATAGTGTTTGCGATTACGTGTGGGATATTGTTCGTGATGCAAGCTTAATCTCTGTGTCACCAAAACCCCTAAGTATGTGAATAGAGCGTTGATCAACTCCTTCGTAGAGAGGTGGTATCCTGAAACGACGTGGTGGTAATTTTAGGGCTTAAGATGGATGGGATGAGTGTTACGTAGTATAGTTGACCTAGATTTCGATGCACATGTTCAGTTGGTTGTAGAAAATTTAGGCGTGGAATATAAAGTGGCATTCGAAGAGATAAATACACATCGGTTCCTGACTTTTGGTTGAGGTTACATTTCAGAAAATGCAATAATGGACAATCCCTAGTAAAGAAGCAAAGAGCTGTGAGAGCTTACATTATGTACATCATTGAAACAACCTTGTGTCCCAACAAGTCTGGGAACGTTATTCCAGTACGTTATTTCCAATATCTGGGTAACATTGAACGCATCTCGCAATATTCTTGGGGATCAGCTGCACTAACCAATCTTTACCGAGAGTTGGGCATCAGTTCGCGGTATGGGCCAAAGGCGCTCATTGGTTGTATTAGTTTATTGCAGGTAAAATGACGTTAATTGTATCTTATTACGTTTTTACTCTTGTTGCATTTTTTCATTGTTACACAATTTATGCACAAACTTGGATATATAAGCACTTTCCGTCCTTGGAAATAATTAACGAATTGGACACCTACGTCGATGGAGAGCCAAGAATAGGGAGGTAGGAGCCTTGTTGTGATACTGTACTCATCTCTCGTAATTTAATCCATATACGGACCCAACTTGACGACTTACCGTTTAATATGGTAAGTACACATGTAAATTTTAGTGTCCATTTAACTTTACTATTTACTATTAAAATCTTGCCTTATTTTACTATATTTTTTTCAGGTTAAATGAGACCCCTATCATAGTCGTAGAGACCGTTACCCTATACCTGAGATTGCATTATATATTGGTCTAATGGTCAACTTCGATGTGTCGGAACCCTATTATGCTGATTTGGCCCCACAGGCAGAGGCGTTATAAAGGAGTGTTCTAAGAGGGGGTGAAATAACCTCCCTCTATATATATATATATATATATGTATATACGAAGATCAATGACCTATATTAAGTAAGAGTTTAAGACTGTTTTGCAAGCATTCACAGTCCAAAATCCTATTGAATGGCCTTTGGATTTGGCTGTATAAATGCAATCATCACACTACATTGTAGTGGTCCTCACCTACATAAATTTGGTGAAATATGAGGTGAATAAGTGCAACTATTTTTATGACCACAAATATATATTCACACTCTATTTCATCAAATTCAAGTGAATAAGTGCAACTATTTTTATGACCACAAATATATATTCACACTCTATTTCATCAAATTCAAGTGAGAGACCACTACAATTTAGTGTAATGATGTACTTATATAAACACAATCAAAGCATATGCAATAGAATTTTAAATTATAAATTTTCACCCGATACCAAGCACAACCAAAGTGTATAAAGTTCCGTAAAGATTCTCATGATGATAGTGGAGTGATGGAGATGATAGTGGTCGTGTTGTTATAGTAGTTGTTGTTAAGTGATTGCACTACATTTTTTGTTACTTTTAAAGTTACTTACTTTGTTTTATTTATTTTTTTTCAGTAGATTAATTTATGTCTCAGTTTTCAAAGACAAATTCTGATAAAAAAAGATTACAAAGACAAGCAATGACGTAGATATGCTGCAAATAACAAGTAAGAAGCGCAGAGAAACTGTCACAAACAAAAAGAGGAAGAAGCACTAGACATGTTTCAAAGAAATGACTATTAATAGACAAAAAGAAGGCAACGAAAATCCAATGAAGAGAGCTCGCCACTAACAAACAAAGAGAAGCGTACAACTCATTATTTTTGAAAAACTGATCGACACCAATATTGCCACAACTATAAAGTAAGATATCAACCTCTTCACAAAAGTAAGATATCAGCCACCTTGTTAATCAGTTGTGTAATTTTTAAAATTAATTATTTTATTTTATTAAAACATGATAGCTTAAGAACTTTCAAAACTATTAAGGAAAGATATTTTTTTCAATAATCCATATGAGTTTTTTAAAATGAGTTATCTCCTTGACCTGACTGATAACTCAGCTTAATTCACGGGTTGGTGTCTGTTGGACCAAATATCATGTATATAGTATTAGAATACGTTCAACTAACCAATTATAAGCAAACACAAATTCTACAACTATGCTTAAACAAATAGAATATGTTCAACTATTAAAAATTAAGTAACGGCGCCTTTCGTGGGCGACCTTTAAGAAATCATACTTGCTTTGGGGTTCACAAATAGATTATTCAATAGCTGATTTTTTACGAAGATAATTTGTTCTTTATAAAGATTATCCTCACAAAAAATTATATTATTTTAAACTTTTAATTTTATCAAAAATTAATCATAAGGTTAACGGTGATTAAACAAATTTTAACTATTAATTTTTTTGTCTTTTAAAAAACGATAGAAGTTTTAGAAAGATATAATTTTTTGAAAGAGAAATCTTTATAGTAAGATTATCCTTTTATATAAAATCAGCCCTTAAATTATCTTCATGTTTGTTTATATTTATATATAATATCTACTAAAGGGTCCCCAATTAGGTCCCCCTTAGCATTACTCTTCATTAAAATGTGCCATGTGGTACTATCTTGGTCTGACAGAGTAATCAAGAACAAGCTGGCGCAGTCTCTCAGCCTCCAGAGTTCTTACTTTATCCCCATGTGCGACCAACATGCTACATTGGCTTGTCATACCTGCCCCCTTGCTTTATTAACTACTCATCTTTACATTGATTATTTTAAGGGTAGAATAAGAATTACATTTTCCCAATTTCAGATGGTTGTTTCATTTGGACCTGGGTAGTTTGACTTTGATAGCCCGTGAGAGTCGGAACCGAACCGATACGAATCCAAACCGACTATTAACATTATTATTTTTTTTATATATAAAAATTTAATATTTGAAAATAAGAACGAAAATATTGAAAATCGATTAGAACCAATTATTTTAATTTTGGTTCTATTTATTTGAATATCGAAACCCACAAAAATTAAAATAATAAATTTTGGTTTTAAGTAGTTCAATAATCAAACGAGAACCCTTTTTACACCCGTAATTGATAGGGATGATCGTGAGTCAAACTTTACATTTTGCATAATTATATATGAAGTTAACTTTTCTCACACGTAAACCTATAAATGGTTAAGAATGGAAATTTGAGGTGGTTATACATTATACTTAAAAGTGTTCATGGCATTTTAAGGGGATGATGGGTATCATTTTTTGTTTTTGTGTGTTTGTTGGGAAAGGGATATATATATGAACTAAAAGAAAAAACATGGGATAATAAAATCTTACTGAGTCCTCCAACAATTATGTAGGTCCACATCAATCGACCTAATTATCGGGGTAAAAAGACTCATTTCAGGGTTAAGATTCAAAGACTTAATAATTTGTAGATGGGAGAAAATTAGATTCATGTTATAGGTTTTCTGTTTTCGGGCTTCGGCTTTCTAGTCTTTTTTTGGGCTGCTTTCTCTGCACCTTTTTTATTGAGTATTGAAATCTTCTTATTTATTTAAACAATTACATGTAAATGATTAAAAAATAGAATATGAGTAATATATCCTTGTATTGAAAAAAAAATGACAGAGAGGACATATTTTTTTTTTGTGCACGGATAGTCCTCAATGCACGTTAGTGCGATGCAAAAAGACAGCAAAAGCTCTATACTGAATAATGGCAGTGCATGTTAGCAAATATTATTTAATAAATTTTAACATAAAAATAGCCATAACTTTCAAAATTTAAATCAAATTTGAACAAAATTCATACCGTTGGAAAGTATTTTTCAAGATCTTTAAAACAATATCAGACATGAATATACCAAATTAAAAAAAAATTCAGAAAAATCCATTATGAAGGTATGTAAATTATAATTTGCATAGTTACAAAAGTAATTTTTGGACTTCATTATTATGCAATTTATTTGCGTAGAAGCTTAAAAAAGTGCAGATGCTCAAAAGTATGCAAATAGCCTATGAATACTTTTTAACTATGCAAATTATAACTTGCATAGTTGTAAAAGTAATTTCTAGACTTTTTTTTTATTATGCAATCTGTTTGCATAGAGGCTTAGAAAAGTGCAGATGCTCAAAAGTAAGGAAAATAAATGCAAAGTATGCAAACTACAACTTGCATAGGGTTTTATGTACGCAATCTGTTTGTATAGTCCAGTTACGAAGTTTTTTTTTTCTTTGAATTTGATATTATTGTCTGACCTCATTTTGAAGATCTTGAAAAATGATTTCAAAAAATATAAATTTTGTCAAAAACTGATGTAGACACCAATTTTCGCCCCCGAACTCTAAACATCCGAAATTTAGTGTGATCTGAGAGATCAGGCCTCAACCACCTCTAATTCAACCCAATCAATCATTGAACCAATTCAATTTAGTCATCCCCCAACTCAATTTTGCCTAATTTGGCCCAAACCGGTCCTAATTGAACGAATCGGGTGAAAATCTCCAAAATTTGGACTAGGATTGACTTTAATTGGACCACATCAGGGTTCATTGACCCTTGGCTCAACTCAATTGAGTCCCCTATTAACTTAATTTAACTTTATTGAGTTCAATTTGGCTCAAAATTGAGCCTAATTAAAGGATTGGGTGAAAATCCCTAAAATTATCCTCAATTTGACCTTAATTTGACCACTTTAGGGTTCTCCAGGCTTAATTAAGATTTAATTAGTCCTTAATTGATGATCAAGATCAAGAAATTTTAAAAATGTGAGAGAAATTGGACTTAATTTGAGTTTAGAATTGAAATCGGAACCAAAATTGGAGTCGGAATGTACCTAGAACCACTTTTCAGAGGGGGAGAACCATTGGAATATACCCTAGAATATGCCAACGGCTCTCCATGAGCCATTTTGGTTGAACCGTTAGATCTGGACAGATCTAACGGTTGGCAGAAAATGGCTCACGGTTGGCTATTTTGCTGCCTACCATTAGATCTGATTAGATCTAACGGTGGAGATTAAAAAGGCTATGAAACCCTAATTTTTACCTTTTTTTTCCACCCAATTTTTTTAGATCTCTCTCATCCACTCTCACCCCTTAACCCTAATCTTGTTTACACCAACCCTTTTTTTCCCTATAAATAGAGGAGATCTCTAGCAAGTAAAGGCATTCAAGAGATTTCTTAGGAGGATTTAATAGTTCTCAAGTAGGGCATTCAAGAGATCTCTTAGGAGCATTCAATAGATCTCAAGTAGGAGGCATTAAATAGATCTCTTGGAGAGCATTGAATAGATCTCTTGATGAGCATTCAATAGATCTCATGAGTTACATTGAATAGCTTGAGAGCATTCAAGAGTTTGAGAAGGAAAGGAATAGAGTTAGGTGAGAGTAAATTCACTTCCATTATATCTTAGCCTCACTCTTTACTACCACCATCATCAACATCATCTACATCTATACCACCCATCCTAATATAAACTTTGCATATTCAAACCTCACTAATGGGAAGAACTCAAACTAATTGAGTTTTTCTTTCCATTTTAAGGTTGGTTTAGAGAAAGGTAGTGGTAGATCACATCACTTTTCAAAAGAAAACTTTATTTTCTTCATTTATCATCAACAAAAGGGATTATCATGGCTTAATGAAGGGTTGATCAATGGGTTTTCATCACTCTCTCATTGGTGGATCTTAAGCAAAATAGGTAGGTGATTGTCACACCCCGATTTTCGGTACTCTAAATCCGACCCGATTCGCTAAGTCCGAAAATCAAGGCGTGATTAATGTAATAGATGTGTAAGTAAAAATATCGAATAAAACTGATTTTCTTTACTTTTGAAAGACAATGAATTTAAAAACATTCATTAATAATCTACTTTAGTCAACATTGGTTACCTTAAAGTCAGGCCCATGTCAACTAAGTCAATGTAAAGGTCAACTTAAGTCTCTAGCTAAGTCAAAATCAATTCAAGTCAACCAATATTTAGGTCAATGCTCATTGACTCGTCAAAATCAGTCCAAGTCAAAGAAAAATAAAAATGTAGGTTTTATAAATAATTTTCGTGTAAACTGCATACGGTTGAGTAAAATGGGCGTATCTACTTAACCGTAAATCTGAATTTTACAAATAAACCCATTCTAAAAACTAGATTCAAAGATCTACAATTTCATCAGAAATAGCC
>MVGT01003630.1:34772-77921 GCA_002174775.1 Macleaya cordata | reverse complement strand
TATAACTATGGGGGAGAGAATTCAAATACATAGGGGGAGTGGTTGAAATCCCTATGTTTTTCATGTGCTTTTCATTACAAGATACTGTGTTTTCTTACTTATCTCTATTATCTTGTTCTGGAATGAGTTTGAATTCTTTGCAGGAAATCATCAAAAGATTACTCCTAAGGTTTCGATGTCATAACTATGGGGGAGTGTGTCTTTATTATGTCTTGAGTACATTGTAAGAGGAATTATGCTGTAATGGGGAAGGGTTATTTTTTTTTTTTCTCTTAAATGGTTTTTGTCACGAAATCGACAAAGGGGGAGATTGAAAGGTCCATGTTTTATGTTTGTCGAATTTCGTGTCAAAAGTAAACTCAAGATGGTCAATGTAACTTGAGTTAGAGTCTAGTGAGTCTCGGTTCACTTCGGTTGAAAGAGAAGAAATCTACAAAGGCTCCGAAGAACTCAACTCACCACCGGAAGACATCCTAGGATGGTAAGTGACTTAGAACACTAAGTACCATAGGTGGTTAGATTGCTAAGAGTGTTTCCCACACTGTTTGTTCTTGATAAAATGTGTTTTAAAAGATAAAAATTTAATCTGGACAGTTTTGGTTTCGAAACCAAGAAGCTTGGTTTCGAAACCAACTGCATTGATGGTGTTATTTTTATATAGGGAAAAGTCTGTTTCGAAATCAACCTCTGTTTGATTTCGAAACCAAACTTTATCTGATGACAGATGAAGTTTGGTTTCGAAACCAAAACTGTTGGTTTCGAAACCAAAACTCATCTGTCTTCAGATGAATTTTGGTTTCGAAACCAAACAGTTTGGTTTCGAAACCAAAACCACATCTATCTTCAGATGAAGTTTGGTTTCGAAACCAACCTGTTGATTTCGAAACCAAAAGACAATAACCATCACAGGTGCTTGTTGGTTTCGAAACCAAATCAGGTCAGTTTCGAAACCACATGTTGGTTTCGAAACCGACTGGCTTGATTTCGAAACCAACGCCCAGATTCGTTTTTTTTTAGTGCGATTTTCTGAGCTGTAAAGTAACTTTTTAACACATTATTGCTCATCTCCCTCTAAGCCTTGTTTCAGGGAGATAATTGAGCGTGGGAAAACATTTCTAAGTGGGATGAGAGGCTCAATGGATTATTCTCTCATCCCCAATAATGGTGTCTACCATTAGACCTAGAACTAATAATTTAGTCTAGGATTGAGCTGGACATCTTCACTATAAATAGGGGTTGAATCTCCAGTATTCAATCAACCATTCACCCCTCACCTCAACAAGCTCTTGAGAGTTTTTCAAACTCGAAATTCTTAGTTCTCAAGCTTGTTGAACTTGGTTCAAATCCTTCCCACTTTAAACCAAAACTCTGTTTTTGTGTGCCGGTGGTATTCCGGTGGTGAAGCTTGAAAGTGTCAAGCAAGTGGTGATACTTGAAGAGTCAAGTATTGGTTCATGGTGCGGGACTTGCGGAGGTCAAGTTGGAGACGCATCATCATCTACTAAGAGGCAAATTCGTGGAGTTCGAATTTGTTGAAGAACTATACACCGTAGCTGTTGGAGCGTAGAGGGAGTCGTAATTCGTGTCCATCGAGTGGTAAATCGGTTTGTAAGTTTTCATTTCTTTTAGTGGATTCTTTTCTGGACTAGGTCCCGGGGTTTTTCCCAGTTTGGGTTTCCTCGTAAACAAAATCTCTTGTGCATATCTTTATATTTATTAAGAGATTGAAATATTCGATTCTTGTTTCCGCATGTTAAAGAATCGAATAAGTCAATACTCTTGATTAGAGATTTTAGTTTCCATCTTTATCACCAATATTATTTTTATTTGGTGATTGTGTAATCCTTAACCTTAGTCACATTGACATACGGTTATTCCAACTAATAACCGTAAGGATTTTAGACTTTTACTTGTTGCATTTCTATGTTTTAGAAACTTTTAGAAATGATTAGTGTTCGAGATTATTCTAAGTTGTATGTTGACTCCCACATTGAATATGGGTCAATAGAACTCTAGTTTTCAATTCATTTCTCCAGTTTTCCAAACCAATGGTTCATTTCTAAGGTTTTATGGCTCATTTCTAAAGGATAACTCCTAATCTCTCTCTNTGGGTTGAAGAGTGAGTTGTGCTTGTTGTCTGCTTTCAAAACTTTGCATACTACAAGTATATTTTCAAGTATTCTTCCTGTTTCTAATGGCTATATCTTGTAGAATTCTTGAACATTTCTGATTTCACATGCTGNTATTTTTGGCAAAACTTATTTTTCGATTCTCATAAGATTCTCTCCTTAAGTTTACACTTTTCTGACATTAGTTGGGCCTTAATCAAGAGTTGGACCTAAATTTTGGAAACTTACTAAGATTTAGGTCTTTACTTTAATCAAGAGTTTAGAGTTTTTAGGAAACTAAACTCCTGTAATTAAGTGGCATACAAGGCAGTCCCTTGTGCCCATGTTTTTGCCAAGTGGGGCCCACTACTTGGTCACCCCTTATCCTATGTTTCCTAATTATACCCAACCACGTTTCTCATTTCATTTCCGATTTCATTTCTAAATTCATTTTTCATTTTATTTTCATTTCTAATTTCATTTTTAACTTTCATTTCCTTTTTCATTTTCATTTTCATTTCTCAATCCTAGGGTTTAGAGTGTCCACTAACATTTCTAGCTCTGAAATGTTCATTTCTAGGTTCATTTCATTTCTAGGTGACTTGTTGCATTTCTATGTTTTAGAAACTTTTGGAAATGATTAGTGTTCGAGATTATTCTAAGTTGTATGTTGACTCCCACATTGAATCCAATGGTTCATTTCTAAGGTTTTATGGCTCATTTCTAAAGGATAACTCCTAATCTCTCTCTCAAAGAGATTAACAAAACTTTTTGTTTTGTTTTAAAAAGCATTTTGAAAACATTTTTATGCAAAACTCATTTTGCAAATCATTTTGAACTCATTTCTACACTCATATACATACTCCATGTATATACTCTTGCATTGTGGATATTTTTGGCAAAACTTATTTTTCGATTCTCATAAGATTCTCTCCTTAAGTTTACACTTTTCTGACATTAGTTGGGCCTTAATCAAGAGTTGGACCTAAATTTTGGAAACTTACTAAGATTTAGGTCTTTACTTTAATCAAGAGTTTAGAGTTTTTAGGAAACTAAACTCCTGTAATTAAGTGGCATACAAGGCAGTCCCTTGTGCCCATGTTTTTGCCAAGTGGGGCCCACTACTTGGTTACCCCTTATCCTATGTTTCCTAATTATACCCAACCACTTTTCTCATTTCATTTCCGATTTCATTTCTAACTTCATTTTTCATTTTATTTTCATTTTATTTTCATTTCTAATTTCATTTTTAACTTTCATTTCTTTTTTCATTTCCATTTTCATTTCTCAATCCTAGGGTTTAGAGTGTCCACTAACATTTCTAGCTCCGAAATGTTCATTTCTAGGTTCATTTCATTTCTAGGTGACTTGTTGCATTTCTATGTTTTAGAAACTTTGGAAATGATTAGTGTTCGAGATTATTCTAAGTTGTATGTTGACTCCCACATTGAATATAGGTCAACATAACCCTAGTTTTCAATTCATTTCTATAGTATTCCAAACCAATGGTTCATTTCTAAAGTTTTATGGCTCATTTCTAAAGGATAACTCCTCATCTCTCTCTCAAAGAGATTAACAAAAATTTTTGTTTTGTTTTAAAAAGCATTTTGAAAACATTTTTATGCAAAACTCATTTTTCAAATCATTTTGAACTCATTTCTACACTCATATACATACTCAATGTATATACTCTTGCATTGTGGATATTTTTGGAAAAACTTATTTTTCGATTCTCATAAGATTCTTTCCTTAAGTTTACACTTTCTTGATACTAGTTGGGCCTTAATCAAGAGTTGGACCTAAATTTTGGAAGCTTATTAAAATTTAGGTCTTTACTTTAATCAAGAGTTTATGGTTTTTAGGAAAGTAAAATCCTGTAATTAAGTGGCACACAAGGTAGCCCCTTGTGCCCATGTTTTTGCCAAGTGGGGCCCACTACTTGGTCACCCCTTATCCTATGTTTCCTAGTTATACCCAACCACTTTTCTCATTTCATTTCCGGTTTCATTTCTAACTTCATTTTTCATTTTATTTTCATTTTATTTTCATTTCTAATTTCATTTTTAACTTTCATTTCTTTTTTCATTTCCATTTTCATTTCTCAATCCTAGGGTTTAGAGTGTCCACTAACATTTCTAGCTCCGAAATGTTCATTTCTAGGTTCATTTTATTTCTAGGTGACTTGTTGCATTTCTATGTTTTAGAAACTTTTAGAAATGATTAGTGTTCGAGATTATTCTAAGTTGTATGTTGACTCCCACATTGAATATAGGTCAACATAACCCTAGTTTTCAATTCATTTATCCAGTTTTCCAAGCCAATGGTTCATTTCTAAGGTTTTATGGCTCATTTCTAAAGGATAACTCCTAATCTCTCTCTCAAAGAGATTAACAAAACTTTTTGTTGTGTTTTAAAAAGCAAGGCCCAACTAGTGTCAGAAAAGTGTAAACTTAAGGAGAGAATCTTATGATAATAGAAAAATAAGTTTTGCCAAAAATATCCACATAGAGATAGTTAAAGAAGAAGATACTGATGTATGCAGTCTTTCCGAAACATAGCATGGTTAAGTGCAACTTCTTTTTGGTTAATTTTGAAGATAGTGATTCATGGATTACTTTGGGTAAGATTTTTTAGTTCGTGCTCAATGCAAAGAAAGAAGAGAATTGATATTTCAGCACATCTTTTTTACTTATTCATATAGTATGTTAAGCAAGAGAAGAGTACTAATACATAAAAACTACTGATTAAGCATGCAAGATATCAATTAGCTTAAAATCTAATTAGTTAGAAGAGTAAACAGGCGAAGATCATAATAGTATTACGATCAAACTGTCTCAGCATTACGGCAAAATTATAATAGTATGTTAGAAGTGTGAAACTAAAGCATTATGGTTAGACTGTCAAAATAGATATCTGGTCTCACAAAAGTAAGATTTTTAGTGGAAAATAATTCAATATCAAGTTGAAATGGGGTTGTGAGACATTAACTTAATCACAAAAAATGTTGCAGCAATCATTTTATATATCCTTATTGATCAAAAGTATCAATAAACAAGATATACATGTATAGGATATACAAGATGTAGAATCAGTCAAGTTTATCTAGGAGTCTTAATGGTATATAACAGTTGAGGTGTTTGAGAAGGTGCCAATTTAAACTAAACCAAGTAACTTATTCAACATTTCTATTCAAAAGTCTAAACTAACAACCATTTCACATACCATTCACTAAATCTAAATTAACAACCATTTCACATACCATTCATGCCCATCAAAAGTAAATCAAACCATTCATACATATGTCTGAAAATATTCACATACGTCTTAGATATTAAAAAAAATCTATAACAAATAGTAAACAAGGCCTAGCCTGCAATTTCTTTTATGCTACTCAATTAGTTCAAATGCAAAATATAGATGTATTTTATAAACTAAATCATCCTCGCCCCATTGGTTGCCATCTTGAACTGCTTCATGATAGGCGTGGGTTCGAGCTTTGCTACTACTTCAGCCTTCTTTGTCTCTTCTAAATCAAATCATCATCGCCCCATTGGTTGCTAAGACACTCTATATAAAACCTAGAACAATGTACTGGATATTAAACTCAATCCAGATCAATTACTTACTTTTACCCTGGTTAATGGACGAGTTTGCCTCTTTAAGAAACATTAGAACAAGAATAGAAGGCTCATCTCGCAGTATGTTGAAGCACCTCATAACTGTAAAATTCAATCTTCACCAAAAAATTATCATAAACATAGTAATTAAGTGCATGTTCCTCAAAGCAACCAATAGATGGATAAGAATATTAGATAAATTGTGGAAGGATACCAAACTCAATAGCTTAGAGAGAGTTAGCAAAGATAATATGGAGATTTTTATATAATATACAAGATGAAACGCTAAATGAACTTAACCACAAATTTAGTTCTATTAAAGAGTTTTTGCTAGCAAAAAAACGCATAAATGAGTTATCAAGTCTTTGAAATGTACTTAATTAAACATGCTAGGTAAGATTAATATCTACAAATACAACATAGAACCTTAATATTTTCAATAACAACACAAAATCCTATTACCAGAAACAAATAACATGATCCACACAGACAGAAAAAAAGAAAAAAGAAAAAAAATAGAAAGAAGAGAGACCATAAAGGCAACTAAGGAAAGCCATTGAGGCAGCAACAAAACGAAAAATTAGAAAAACAAACAAAGATTATGTACTGGTACCATAAAAATAAGTAATAAAATAGTAGAAAGTGACTCTCTAAATCAAAAAAGAAACAAAAGAAACCTAAATAACAAAACAATCTGATACAAACCCCAACAAATCATCTCTCTTTTTTTGACATCACAAATACCCAAATCATATAATATCGTTCTTTATAAAATACTAGCAATATTTTCATATAACCCCAAAAAATAAAAATAATTGTAGTTGTTACTAGTGATGAACAAACCTATTGCACATAAATCCCTAATTTCTTAAATACCCAATGTATAAAGAAATCCCCAATTTCTTAATCCCAAATGTCTAAAACCCCTAATTTCTCCTGCAGAAAACACACAGAGGGTTGACCTAGATAATGAGAGAATGAACATACAAAAGGAGATGAAATAAACGGAGAAAGAGAGAGGCACAAAGAGAGCTCGATAGAGAGAAAAGAGAAGATACGTAGAAGAGAGAGAGAGAGAGAGAGCAGAGAAAATGAGAGAGAACACTGAGAAATAGAGAGGAAGAGAGAGAGACATAGTAGAGAGTTGTAGAGACGGATAGAGAGAGTTACAGAGGAATAGAGGAAGAGTTACTTGGCGCTTGTGATGAGCACGGCTGTGCTAGGGCTGTAGACGAAGGAGATCGAGCTCCACAACAGTTTTTTTGAGAGTGATAATGGGGAAGAGAAGTAGAGAAGGATAGGTTAACTTATTTTGGGGAAAAAAGGGTTTTTTACTATCGACGGATATTTTCGTACCTACTTCTAAATATTTCCGCCTAAATATTTTCATCCAAATTTTTGGTGCGGCAAATTTTTCACATTAGGGACGGAAAATATTTGGTTAAATCGTCCCAGAAAATGATTTTATCGACTGTTTTTCTGGCCGTCCCCATAAAATGATCTCCATGGTTGTAAAATCAGCTATTTAAAGGCTATCAGCGACGGCACAAACCGTCCCTAATAAGTGATTATTAGGGATAAAAATAAATTAAACAGTCCCTAATAATTAATTACTAGGGACAAACTTAAACTAACCGTCCCCAATATCATATTATTTGCAACTGTTTTCAAAAATCGTCCCTAATAAAGTGTCCCTAAAAACCAATTTTTTTGTAGTTAAATCTCAAATTATCTAGGTTAAAATAAGATATGCAGATGTTCCACTTTGTTCTGAGCCTCCAAGGTACCTGGATCAAACCACTTAGAGATTGAATAACCAGTAGAGAGTCACATTCAATCAAATATGAGTCCAATCTATTGATATGGCTACTTCAAGAGCACGAAAATGTAAACCAGCAAAGTTAATTCATTGACGAAGAAAATGTAAAGCAAAGGGAGACCTGACAGTTATAAAAGAAACCTGACATCACTAAAATACCCAATCATCCCAGCTAGATTGGCATCAAAGGTAGTTTCAATCATCTGCTAGGTGAAGAAGAAAATCTAAGTCGGATCTGTTCCAGTCTTCAATACTTCGCAAAAAAGATTACAATTAAAGGTTTTAGATTTTCCTAGATAAACAAAGGAGCCCTGTTTCACCCAAAAATCCGCTGAAAAGATTACCTCCCTGAGATCGTGAGTGAACTTGATATCGAAACCCATGAAAGAGATTCTAACCCATCGATTCCTAGCAACGCAAGGCATTAGAATTGAACGAGTTAATAACAGGCATCAAGTTAGAAACTAACCATATCTGGTTGAAACCCATCTCAATAACTCGGTCAATACTCAAGAAAACAACCAAAAGCCCATCTCAATAACTCGGTCAATACTCAAGAAAACAACCAAAAGCTCTATGCCATAAAAATAAAGCAAATACCAAGCCTAAAGGACATTACCCACAATATTAGAATCATGATCTCTTAAAATTATCCCTGCACTTGTATTGCCGCTGTGAGCTACCCCATCGCAGCAAACCTTTATTTCATTCAGAATGGGAGGATGCCAGCTCTCCTTGAGGTTCAAAATAATGCACAGATCATCAACTGAGTTAAACATATAACCATTTTGGAGGATAAAAACATCCAAATATTGTTGAGGATCTTGAACTTCACCTTAGTTTCAGACAGAAATAGGAGTTTTATCAGACACAATATTATTCCTCATTAGCCATAGCTCGCACATAGTACTCATAACAACTGCTCTCCATAGCTCCTTGATTGCAGGACACGTAGATCGAATAGCCTTTACCATGACTTTGAAATTGGGAGCTTGTTTAACTTTGAATTTATTATGGATCTAACCCCAAATCTGAGACTAGAAGTTGCTGACAGAAACGATGTAAACAATATCATCATTAGCCTTGCCACAAAACACACATTTTGAAACTAGTTGAATACCATATGCATCTTTAGTTGCACTCCTTCCCTGCATAAGTTTCCAAGCATGTGCTGAAATATGGTGAAGGACGACAGCATTCTAGATCCACTTAGACCCATTGACTTTAGGCAACACTACAAGAAAAGTCAAACTTAGCAATAATTTTTTTCGCAAAAAAAAGAACTTTTGTAATTAAATAAAAGACATCCTGAATTAAAAAGTTTCCATGAACAACAAGAGCCTAAACTCTCTTATCCTCACCACCAACCAGAGCAGGAATACAATGAGGAGAGATACCAGCTCTAGCCAAGACCCATAAAAGAGATAAAGGAAAGCACCAAGCATTCCCAATCATAAGTTCAGCAAGCTTAGTCTTAATAGGCATTAAATCTTTGTTGATGCTAAGCAACTCAAGAATGGAGCAGTCTGAGGCCTAAATTTCCTTCCAAAGATTAACTGATTTTCTATCACTAACTAGCCATCTAGAGTTCCTTTCAATCACGTCAATCACCCATTTCAAACCAGGCTAGACTAAAGATTTTTTATAGTAGTTCACCCAATTCCCATCAGCTTTATAGATTTTGTCTTTCAGAAACAAAGCCCAAGGATCTCTTAAATTTATAATACCCCAAAGAAGCTTCATCAACATGGCTTTATTCAGGCATTCCAATGTTCTAATCCCTAGCCCCTTTCCTCTATAGGGGTGGAAACTTTATCATAAGCCATCGTGATCATTTTTCTTTTCGGAAGATCTCCAAACCATAAGAAAATCTGGATGATCTGCTCCATAATCCTCACAATCCTAGTAAGCCGTTTGTACACCATCATATTTTATATTATCATACTAATGAGAACAGATTTGATAAGGACAATACGAGATTGCAAGGAGAGGAGCTTCCCCTTCTAACCTACTAACTTGCTATTAATTTTTTCTACAAATGCCCAAATGTGAACATTCATGATTCTGCCTCGCATCAAGTTCACCCCTAGATACTTGTCTAAAAACAAAGAAAAAAGGTATACCAAGGAGGGAAGAAATCTATAATTTTCGAGCAACACATATACTCCCTAAGAAATTTACATTGTTTACGATTAACCACCTGATTAGAAGAATCTTGGTAGGCATAGAGGAGGTGAAGAGCGTAGATATCCTTATTTGAACCCCTACAAAATAAAAAAAATATCATCTTCAAAAAACATATACGTTAGACTGAGTACACCTTTCAAGCACACAATAAAGGAGATCTGCTTAGAAACTGCAAGATTAGCAAGTCCTTTACTTAGAACTTCTTTCGCGTGATACACCACGATCCTTTTTCAAAATTTAACTCTCCTTGCCTTAGCCATCCACCTCTCTCTTTTTTTCTTTTCTCTAAAAAAAATGGCGGAAACAAAAGAAGGAGATTAATAATAGGTTTTGTTTATATTAGATATAAACCCTATTATGTCTAAAACACTAATATGGTGCCCTTATCAAAAGTGGGCTTCCGCCAACATTAGTAACTTAGGATTGAAACGGGGTATTCCAATTTTCCCCTAAAAGAGGATTTCTTCCTCGAAATCGTACGTACCTTATCAGCAAAAAGATCCAAGTAAATATCACGTATTTCCTCTTTTCTCTCCCACGTGGCCTCAGGCTCATCATGATGATGCCATTATAAGTTCACCCAAGGTATAGTTCTTGACCTAAGCTTCTTCTATTTAAAGTCAACGATTCTATATGGCTCTCTGCATAGGTTTCTCCTAGATGCAACTCTAACTCGTGGAAGTCAACTATTGCCGGATGATCTTTATCTTTGAGATGCTTATGAAGCATAGACACATGGAATACATTGTGAACACCTGCCAACTAGTCTGGTAGAGCTAACTTGTAGGCCACTTTTCTTACTCTTTCTATGATAGGAAAAGGTCCAACGAAACATGGTGCTAGCATTCCTTTCTTACAGAATTGAAGAACGTGATACCTTCAGAAGTACTTGGTCACCTACTACGAACTCTAACTCTCTACGCCTCTAATCTGTATAGCTTTTTTGGTGACTCTTTGCTGCACGTATACGCTCTCTGATTAGAGCTATCTTCTCAGTAGTTTGTTGCACAATCTGATCTTGCAAGTTTTGACTATCCAACTTCTGTCCAACACACTAGGGATCTGCAGTGTCTGCCATACAATACTTCAAATGGTGCCATCCCGATACTAGTTTGGTAACTGTTACTGTTACTGTATGCAAACTCTACAAGTGGTAATAAGTCTTCCTAATTACCCTTGAAGTGCAGTATCACACAACAATGCTTGTCCTTCAACACCTGATTAACTCTTTTAGTTTGTCCGTCGATTTAAGGATGAAGTAAAGGGCTTCTTTCAAGGTCGAGGATAAAATTGGACAATTATGCCATTCGGAAGAAGTCTTCTACGGGGCTCCTTCTCACTTAGCCCACTCGAAAACAATGGTAAGAGTAGTACTAAAGTCAAGTTGCATTCCTATAGCATTTTGAAAAGTATCTCCAATACTTTGAGGTAAAAGAAGTATCCCGGTTCGTTACCACTGAGACTGAAACTCCATGATATCGAACTATCTCCTTCATATACAATGAAGCTAACTGTTCTGCAATGTACATCTTCTTGACTGGTACGAAGTGTGCAGACTTGGTCAACTTATCTACGATCACCCAAATAGAGTTGTTTCCCGTCCTTCTCTTAGGTAAACCTTCGATGAAATACATAGATATATTTTTCCACTTCCACTTAGGTATATCTAAGGAATGCAAGGTACCTACTGTTTCTGATGTTTTGCCTTTACCTACTTTTATGTGAAATAGGTTTGCACAAATTCTGTAATGTTATGCTTTATCCCTGACCACCAGAAATGTCGTTTGTAGTCTTGATACATCTTGTTCTTTCCCGGATGTATTGTATACCTACTACGATATGCCTCGTTCAAGATGTCCCCTTTTAGGTCAGATTTTTTCAGTAACGCACAAGCAACCCTTAAACCTCAACCCACCGTCTTCACCAATAGTTATATCCGTAATATCTTCTTGTTGTACTCCTGCAACTCTATCACGGCACCACTGGCCGTTACCTTGTTCACTAATGATTCAGCTTACCAAACTAGGTCGTATGACTACACTAACCAATAACAATTGCCTCTGCCCTCTAGTTGCCAAATCAAAGTCGTACTCCGAAGCTACCTCCAACAGTCACCACTACTGGACAACATAGAGGCCATAATACCCCTTGGTTTCCTACTCAAAGCATCAGCTACCATATTAGGCTTTCCTGGATAATAATGCAGCTGAAAGTCATAGTCTTTTAGAATTCTAACCATCTACACTGCCTCATGTTTAGTTCCTTATGAGAGAATAAGTATTTAAGACTCTTATGATCTGAAAAGAGCTCAAACCTCTCATCTATCAAGTAGTTATACTCTTGTATCCTCAAATGTATCGAAGCATAAATAACTACTCAATCATCCTGCATTAAAACACATCCCAGTCCCTGGTGCGACGCATCAGTAAACACCATGAGTCAAGTTCCAGTCTCTGGTATGATCAAAACTGTGGTTGTTGTCAACTTATTCTTTAACTCTTGAAATGCTTGATCACACTTGGCATCCCAGTTAAATGGAACGTGTTTCTTATTCAGACTAGTCAAAGGACCTGCTATATGCAAAAATCTTTTGCTAAACTGCCTATAGTATCCTACCAAACCTAGAAAACTCTGGATGTCTATCACTATAGTGGGTTGCCGCCACTCCAGTACAGCCTACACTTTGAAGGGATCCACTGTCACTCCTGCTCCTAACACTATATGTCCTAAGAACTTCACCTTTTGTTGCTAAAATTCACATTTTTTGAATTTGGCATACAATTGGTGCTTCGTAGAGTCTGAAGTATTCTATGAAAATAAATATCATGGTCATCTTATGTGTTGGAATATATTAAAATATCATCAATGACGACGATCACAAACTGATCTAATAATTATCTGAAAACTCGATTCATCAAATCTATAAACACGGTTGGTGCATTAGTAATCCCAAACGGTATTACCAAAAACTCATAAGCCCCATATCTTATCAGAAATGTTATCTTAAGAATGTCCTGCTCTCGGCCTCTAAGCTGACAGTAGCCTGACCTTAAGTCAATCTTAGAGAACCATTGAGTTCTCTTAAGCTGATCAAACAAGACATCTATCCTAGGCAAAGGATATTTGTTCTTAACTGTAACTTTGTTGAGTTCTCGGTAATCTATACAAAGTCTCATGGACTCATCTTTCTTCTTAACAAAGATAATGGGTACAACCCAAGGTGACGAACTACGACGAATGAAACCTTGTGCCAATAATTGGTCTATTTGGTTCGTTAGTTCCTTCATCTCAGTTGGAGCCATTAGGTAAGGGGTTTTATATATCGATGTTGTGCCCGATACCAGCTCTATACAGAAGTCCTTCTCTCTATGAGGTGGTAACCCTAGGACCTCACCGAATACAATACGGAATTCATAAACCACTAGAATCGATTCAAGTTGTTTGCTCTCCATCGGATGTTCCAACATATCAATAAAACACAGGTGTGTCCTATCTAGACCACCACCCTGCGATACCGACACTACATATGTCGTTTCCTCTGGAATAGAAAATATTACTATTTTAGCGTAACAATCCAACCTTGCATGGTATGCAGCAAGCTAATCCATGCCTAGTACAACATCAAAGCCCTCAAGACTTAACATAAAAAGATTTAAGGTCAAGTCTAGATTTCCCAAACTAATAACAACCCTTGCAAACTAGATCTACTAGTATTGTCCTTCCTATAGGTGACATTACAGAAAAAGGAAAATCACACTTTTCAGGCCTAAGTGTCAAGGTGTCCAAGAATATTCGAGATATAAAAGAATGTGAAGCTCTAGAATTAAAAAGGATTCGGCCAGGTTGAGTGTGAATAGGTACGTACCTTCCACCATCCCCTCTGGTGCTCTTGCATCCATTGGTATTACGACATAAGCTCTACCTTGAGGCTGCCCTTGAGGCTGTCTCTCCTGATTTGGTGTAGGTGCTAGTTGTGGTTGTGCTTATCCTTGTCCATTCTGCTTAGGCTGTTGGTTTTGCCTACCTCATTGTGTCCCATTCTTGTTTAGGCAATCCACAGATCTCTGTCCTATCTCACCACATGAATAACAAGGACCTCTAATCGGACGCCTAATGTTCCCTTAATTTCTCACCGCTTCAGGCTGTGCAGAAACTACCGCACCAGAATTCTTATCTTCTATTCGCTGCCTCTTCCAGTTATTTCAGTTATCTCTGTTCCTTCCTTGTTGACCCTAATAATTCTTATGCTCACATTTACCCACAGATTTAGTCTCAGCTTTTTCATTTCCTTTTCTATTTGCTTATTGGATTTCCTGATTATGAAGTCGTGTACACTCCACAACCTTAGCAAATGTATCGAAGCTCGGTTGTCTGATGATATGCCTAGAGATCTGTCGATTCAATCCTCTTAGAAACTTCTGTATCTTACTTTGTTCTCTCGGAATAAAACCTGGTGTATACAATGCTAATCTGGAGAATTCCCTATCATACTCTACTACTGTCTGATCTTCTTTCTGCCTCAAGTCTTGAAAGTCTTTTTCCATTGCCATACTGCACTCTGGGATAAGTATTGATTAAAGAACATCTCTTGAAACTGCTGCCACGTTAACGCAGTAGTATTTAGATCCGGGAGCGAGACTCCCACCAATCTTGAGCATCATCCACAAGCTAAAAAGCTGTAAACCTCTGTTTGTACTCTTTCGGATACTCGAATGTCCTAAATATTTTCTCCATCTCCTTGAACCATTGGTGAGCTACTAATAGATCTGTAGAACCCCCAAAAGTTCATAGATTCAAACTCAAGAAGTGTTTATATAAATCAAGCCATGTGGGTGCTCCTATCCGTAGAACTGGTAGTTCTGGTACCTGAACAGGAGCTAGTGCCACTAGACCCTAGCACCCAAACGTCCATCTAGCCTGGTATCCACAACTGCCCTTACCAATTTTATGATCAACTATCGTAACATAGTTCATTCTGACATCTAAGGGTTAACATCTCCTGCCTGGTTTTACCCCAAACCTTGCCCAATCTCTCCCTGTTATGGTGGCGGAGGAACTTCGATTGGTAGTGCATTCACCGCTTCAGTAGGAATATCTTTATTATTCCCCTGTGTTCCCAAGCTTCCACGCTGACTACCCCTACCCCTCTCTCTCCTCCTAGACATAACTCTGAGATATAAGATAAAGGAGAATGAGAAACAGTACAAAATTTTAATAGCTAATCTAAGACAAACAACAAACAGGACACAAGCAAACAATTCATTCAAGCGTACTCTTAGTTTTGTGCCTAAAGTGTCACAACCATCATCCTAACTCACACATCTCCCTCTAGGACTATGAACCTGGCTCTGATAACAACTGTAATGTCCCACCCTCACATTTTTGGTCTGCAGCTCCTAATCAGTGAGATCTAGGCATTCCGGTGGAACCAATATTCCCTGTAGCTCTTGGGTATACACACTATACCAAGCTTAACAACTAATATTCACTCGTCGTATTCATGACAAAAGTAAAATAAAGCTGAAAGAAATTTTATCAACTCAAAGATAAATTGTTCAAACAAATGGATGAACAGTAATCCAAAAAGATAATGGACTAAACATTATCCGAACCAAAATCAGATCAAAACTAAAAGAAATGTCCTACGTCTTCAAAGGAACTTTAGGAAGCCTTCGAGGATTTATTCAAGTATATAACGATCTCCGTCGCTACCAAGGATTAGTCTGTTGCCCTAGACCTAAAAAATAATGTTGCTCGGTCAAAACATAGCCAGCAAGTTCACTTGTTCCATTGGCTTAGATTCAGGTCAAACCACAAGTTTCATATGTGAGAGTGTTAAAAAACAAGCATAAGATAAGCCAAGATATTAAAAGATACAAAGCACAACAATAATAAGAGATACACTAGAAATTACGATTGTTGTGTTTTATGGTCTACAGTTACATTTAGATTCTCACAGCAAGTGGTTTTCTCTAACTAACTACCCATGATTTACCCATACATGCAGTTCACCGAGACACTAACTGTGCGCCTTATGAATCTGGTGAACAACCTCCAAATCCGTTACCTTAAACACTGGTAACCCTGACGGCGTTACCGTCTTGTCAACTGATTCCATAGAACTCACTTGGCGATTCCGATGACCTCAGTTAGAAAGGTAGGGCTAGGCCTATACATGACTTACTCTAAGTTTGCATACAAGCCAAACATGTTGTTGAATCCACACATCATGTTTATAGAGGGTAATTACGTAAGAAATAAGTTCATATGTATTCAACATCATAAAAGCTATTTAGCAAAGAGATTAATATGCATTCTAATTTCTCATTGCAAGTATGTTATCCATTAAAATAGTCTTAAACATGACTCTATTATTATCAAAATTCATCACAGACTCATGTTTATTGTCAAGGGTCTCTCAGTATCGATACCCATTGGGTGCGGCATCGATACTGGACTTAGTATCGATACCAACCCAGTAGGTATTGATACTAGCCTTAATCCGATTTGTCAGATTGGGCTAGTATGGATACCGACCAGTGTCAGTATCGATACCTACCTAAGAATCGATACCTCCTAGGCCTAGTATCGATACTAGCTCCATCTGTTGAATCAGATTAAGGCTAGTATCGATACCAACTGGGTTGGTATCGATACCTCAGTCTCCTACGTGATCTTGGGTTTTTGTTTTGCGTAAAAACTTCATGTAAACTTTGATTTCATGCATTCAAACATTGGGATTTTATATAAACAAGTAGGAAAACCTAAGTCTATACTAAAAGATAGAGCTAGTTACTACTTGCCTCTAAACAACAAAGTCACTGAAACGCAAGAAATAAGAAGAAGAATACGGATACCATAAAATCGGCACCCTCTCCCTCTCGAACTCGATTCCCTTTACGTTCTAGACTACGAGAAACCGCGTGATACACCACGATCCTTCTCCAAAACGGAACTCTCCTTGCCCTAGTTGTCTACCTCTTTCTTTTTTTTTCTCTAAAATAAATAGATGGAAACAAAAGAAGGAGATTTATAATAGGTTTTGTTTATATGAGATATAAACCCTATTATGTCTAAACACTAATGTAGTGCCTTTATTAAAAGTGGGCTGCCCCCAACATTAGTGACTTAGAATTAAAACGAGTATTACACCTGTGGAATAGAGTATTGGTTTAAGCTACAGGAATTGGTGGACTCTAAGTTGGAGACACATCACAATCAACTAAGGGGCGATTCACTGAGTTCGAATTCTTGGAAGATCTGTATACTGTAGCTGATCAGAACATAGAGGGAGTCGTAAATCGTATCTATCGAGTGGTAATCGTTTTGTAAGTTCTCATTAACTCTTAGTGGATTTTTGGCTGACTAGGTCTAAGGGTTTTTCCCAGTTTGGGTTTTCTCGTAAACGAAATCTCTTATGTATAATTCTGTTTTTAGTTCGATATTGAAATATTTGATTCTTGTTCTTAATTCCGCATACTAAGAATCGAATAAGTCAATTCTAGTGTTAGAGATTTTTGTTCCACTAACAGTCACCATTTAATTTTTAATAGGTGATAGTGTGATCCCTAACCATAGTCACATTGACATACGGTTAAATTCATTATTCATAGAGCATATAGACTCAATCCGATTATTGTTTCTTTTGCTGTGAATGACTTTAAGTTAGTTAACTTGTGACAATCTCTTATTTATGGATTGTAACGCTACTGGTCTTTTGGCACTTGAACAAATGTATCATATTTTGAATTGTTTCTTCTTCTTTTTTATAAAATAAGATTTTTCTTCTTAATACTGTTAGTCAAGTTTAGGCCCCTTTTTGGTTAACTTCTTCGTTGTTTGTTTTCTCCGTCATCCATCTTCTTCGTCGGTTTATCAACTCTAACGATTGACTAACTGCATTGGCCTTGTAATTCTAGGCTCATTTCCCTCCGTGATCAGAGTCCACACTCATCAACACTACATCTTTATATACATATAAGAATTTTTCATTGAAAGTGATGTGCCACGTCCCGATATCACATAAAAGAAAATCAGATCAAATTTTAGAACTGGGTCAGATTATTTTGGACTGATTTTGAACTGGAAATCATATAATCGGAAATTTCGTAATTGGTTTCGAATCGGATCAGATTTTGGACCATCCATTAATTGACAAGCCTAAGTTTATAGGTCGAGAAGCTGGCCATAAACGCCCATTAAATTGGTTGATCATGGTCGTGTTTGAGTTGGAGATTGATCACAATCTTTTTTTGGTAGAAGTTGGATTATTGTCTGAATTATATAGGTTTGAAACACCGCAAGTGGGAGAGGACTGAGCACATAACTGCCACAAACATACAAAAAATAAAGAAAAGTCGCCACATAACAGCGAAGAGAAAGTCGCCTAGTAACGGCGAAGAGAACACCCCCAAATGGGTACCTACACATACATATATATATAGATAGAAATTACATAGGTCTCACTCAATGGTAATATCACAGCCAATGAGTTTCGAACTCAAGACCTCCATGTTATGAGTAGGGATGCCAACCACCAGAGCAAGTGGTTGTTGGCAATTGATCGCAATCTTCAAGTTAACTTTAATTTTTTCTAACTTGTTTAAAGGATCAGGTTCCCATTTAAGAGAAATTATTATTAAATGTAAAATAGGTTGATAGGATCATATTACGTGGTCCCAACCTAACCAGACCCACTATGGCCATTGGTCCACTCGAGCCATCAGATCCACAGAATTGCATGCTTAATCATGTTTGAGGTCTTCACTATCTACGGTCGTCAATTAATAGGACCCTCGTTGAAGCGTGACGATTATTTGCACGTGGTAGAACGTCAAGGCATCGGATAGAAGTGATTATATTAGTTAGTTATTATTTTAGAAATATTATAATATTAATTATTTTAAAGAGAATATTATTTATATTTTAAGTATATTTTATTATTTAGAGTTTCTATTTTATAGGTTACTATTTTTAGTAGGATAAGTATTCTTTTTTCTCAGTGAGCAAGTATTATAGCTATCACAAATAACCTCATTAGTGATTAATTGCAGAACAAGAGAAGAATTATTTGATTACTGGTTACTAGTTACTAGTTTGTGTTATTTGGGTTGCTCGTGCTCGCCGTGGATAAAAAAACCAAATTCGGTTCCTATCAATTGGTATCAGAGCATACCGATCCTATCCCATCACCTTTCATCACCATCTCCACCATCGATCACTACCACCATCCTCCATCTCCATATCCAACCACCTTCTTCAAAAAAAAGCAAGTAGTGGAGGATCAGCCACTCACATCATCCATTACTATATATAATCAACTGCAACTTTCTAAAAGAGGAAGAAGATATCGACGTCGACAACAACCACTAGCTTCGTCCACATCATCACCAATAAGGTCCGCGGCGAGAAGCAATACCCTATGAATCCCCACCCAATAGTTTCCAAACATTAATACACCATTCACCCTACCTTCATCCACCCTCACCCAACACTCAACAGTAACTATAACCTACGTCCATCCCATCACCCAAAACGAACCACGTATTTTTTTGTGTGCCATATATCTAACATCAATCAAACCTGTCCCAAACCCTGAACCTACACCCAACCCATTTAACACCCGACTCCATCCTAGGTCCACAACACCTAATCCTAACCCTACACCAGCCACACACCACCCAACCTCTAAACCAAAAAAAAAAAAAGTTGGATATAAATCATTGGTTGGGTAAGTAAGGTAATTGGTTCTGTGTGAGCAAGATAAGAAGTTTCCACGATTTTATGGACCTCAACCAGAAACATGGGTAAGTGAAGCGAAGTTGTATTTTAAAATCCACAACACTTCGGAGGACCAAAAAGTGAAACTAAGAGGTTCACTTTTCCGGTGAGTCGTTAGGATGGTACAAGTGGGTACGCATACTTAATACAATGGTATCTTCGGAGTCTTTTTCATATAATTTGTTACGTAGGTATGGTAAAACTACCAACAAGGAATATCAAGCAGCAAAACTCGCCAAGCGCGCCAAAAAGAAGTTAAAGAATCCCATCTTGTATTCAAATCGATTCGTCAACATCTTAATCACATGCAAGACCTTCTTGCAAACATGCTCGTGTCCCTTACTGCATAGAGTGCACAACAATCACATCGCTACTTTATCATCCCTAACTTCAGATAGAGCCTGTGCAAGAAATTAATGATGTCTCCATTCCTGTTGATCAAGTAGATGTAGATTCACATACTTCTCCATCATCAACTCTTCCAGTACTAGTGCCATCTCCACCTCCCGTTGAAGATATCTGCACAATTCTTCATGTTAATCAAGTAAATGAAAATTTGGTTTATTCCTCTATCTCCAGTCTCGTCTCCATCGTTAGTTAAAGAAATATGTCCAGTCTCTCATGTTGATCAAGTTGATCTCGAATTAATTGTAGTAAATTTAAAAGATTGTGCCGAAAGAGGTGGAGCTCGGAATGGACCTTGAGGGCAAGGTCCATGTCAAGGAGGGGGGAATAATAGGATCATATTATGTGGTCCTAACCCAATCAAATCCACCATGGCCATTGGTCCACTCGATCCGTCAGATCCACAGAATTGCACGCCTAATCATGTTTGAAGTCTCCACTATCTACGATCGTCAATTAATAGGATCCTCATTGAAGTGTGACGAATATTTGCAAGTGGCAGAACGTCAAGATATCGAATAGAATTAATTATATTAGTTACTTATGATTTTATAAATATTATAATATTAATAGTTTTAGGGAGAATATTATTTATATTTTAAGTAGGTTTTATTATTAGGAGTTTCTATTTTATAGGTTACTATTTTTAGTAGGATAAGTATTCCTTTTTCTAAGTGAGCAAGTATTGTACCTATTATAAATAGTCTCATTCAGTGATTAATTGAATAACAAGAGAAGAATTATTTGGTTACTGGTTACTAGTTTATGTTATTTGGGTTGCTCGTGCTGGCCGTGGATATGATAAGTCGACATTTTTGCTTTTGGACGCAATATATGGGGTTAAATTCTTCATTTTGACAGAGCAGAGAAATCTGCCATATGCGTAATTTTACTCTTATCAGAAGCAAGAGGCGCCGATGTTGAACCGAATAGCCTAGCTATAAAAATATGGGTATATATATATATATATAGAAAGAGAGGGAGAGATGTGATATATCTAGTTTGTTGTTAAAGGTGGTTAAATTGTTATCATTTTGATACTTATTGTGTGTCATTGTAGCGAGGAGTAAACATGAAGGAATGCCACACGAATGGAGTTTTTCACACGTATGAGGTGAGGGTCTGCTTACAGCATAGATGACGAAATGCTAGACTAAGCAGGCACCACTGAAAAAATATTGTTCCTTAACTTTGTAATTCAAGACATCCACCAAAAGCCCATCAAAACCAAAAAAACAAAAAAAAAAAACAAAAAACAAAAAAAAAAAGTAAAAAGCCAAGAGACTGAGAGAGAATGCTCTCAAGCACAATAAACCTAACAGTGCTGCTTGGGCTCCACATCCCCCCTTCCTTCTCCGATCCAAAATTATATTTATCCTTTTACGTAAAAATCTCAATTAATGAGAGACAAGAGAAAATATGTAGAGAGAGAGAAAGAGAGAGACTAGTCATATATCTCATATATATATATATTAATTTTGTAAAGTAATAAATCCACTTGAATTAAGTTGAAGTGATATCAAGTTTGGAGTACATGACTAAATCATAGTAATAAATTAAGAAGACCACTGTGCGTGTAATGGTAAATTTAAATGCATGGTCAGATGAAAAAAGCGGCTTAAAATTTAAATTATTAGACCTCTAATTAATTACTATGGCAAACTTATATCATCAAGATCATCTAATGACAAGAAAACTTCGTCTAATCCTGATAGCTCTGTCCCATCATCATCGTCTTCATCCCCATGATCAAAGCTCCCTTCAGAACCTCCGCCATTTTGCTCGAAAACTCGACAGAGAACCCACTTACTCCAATCCTGATCGAATCGAAAAACAATCGAAGAAATTTGATTTAATTAAACACAAAAATGAAAATACATCGATCATATTGTGTAATCAATAAACCCAACTTATAAATATTAATTAATTAAAACTTACAATTTTAGGGTTTAGTAAACTTGCAGATGATCTTCTTTGATAAGAAGATGATGATGATCTACTACTACTACTGCTACTATTACTACTACTGGAAGCGCAAGAATCGGCCATTAAGCGATATTCATGCATGATCCAGTTAGTTTTGATGCCTTGGGCCATATAGAAAACAAGATATTTCTTCAAACCGGCGACTTTAGACGAGGACGACGTTGACCTAGTACTACTGGCCGTATGATCATGATCATGTGGTATCACAATGGGTTCATCATCAACATCCAGAGCCATCCAATACCCACTCGCCGAAACTCGATTTGAAGTCCTCCTGCTGAAGAAATACCATTGATAGTTGTCTCCCGCCAACGCTTTACCTGAATTGAAGATTATATATATACATATAATTCAATATATATATAGAATTAAACTTCACGAGTAATTTAAGTAGTATTAATTTTCCGAAAATTAAATGAAATTTAATTAATTTTTATTTGTGACATTAAAGAGAGTACATGTACTAGTATATATAAGAGAACTAATTAATATTAATTATCTAACGCGCATACATACCAGTAAGATCCCAAGGATCATATGGATAGAGTTTGAGATCGGGGATGACATTTGGTACGCAAGGTAAGAGCGCGGCCTTCCGATGCAGTAAATGAAGGATGAGTTCTTGATCAGTCGGATTGAATCGGAAACCAGGAGGTAGGTTTACACTATTATTATTATCTCCCATGTTAATTTATGCTTACTAGCTAAGTATACTAAACTTGCTTATTATAATTAAAACAGAGAAATGATCAATAACGACAATAGCACTAAGAAGAAGATATATAGACGAAGAATGTTAGAGAAGAGAAGATGTATATATATATATATATATGGTTGACATTTATAGCTAGGCTGGTAAAAAAAAAAAAAAACAAAAGAGAGGGGAAAGAACAATCTTTATCTGTGTGTGCGCGCGTGCGATAGAGAGAACATATAGAGAGAAAAAGATGCAGAGAGAGAAAGAAAGTGAGTGAAATGGTGGGATAGTTAGAAAATTAAGGATATTAAAAAGATTGACGTGAGACACAAGGAGTGGTCGTTTGATCATCATATATAATTTACGAATAGGGGAAGTTGAGTGTTGAGGATTGAGTTGAGTTGATGAATCTATTTGGTTGGTTGAAGGCGGCGGGTAGTAGGAGAGCAGATCCTCTGACTTTTATGCATGTGCCATTTATGTTCTCACATTTATTTTGGTTTGTTGGACTTGCAGAGAGGCAATCTGCTAACCATATAGATCATTGTCACTAAAAAAATAATTTATTATAAGACATCTAATGCTATCAAAAGTTAATTGAAAAATAAATCATTTCATTATCATCTTTTTTTTTTCGATCAACATCTAATGGGGTTAAAAGTTTTAGAAATGGCTGATATTTTACTAGAGTGATCTATATAGTAATGAGAATAATCTACAAAATAATTTGTTTCGTTGAATTAAATCAATGTAGACACATGAAGGGCACATGGGGACAAAAGATCTGTTATTGGGTAGTAGTAACCAACAGAATGTTTAGATATATAGCTGCTCAATTCATGCTTTTCTGTGCTGACTCTCATGTATTCCCGGAAGTTGACTTACAATCCTAGCTCCTTGTATTTGGGGTGGCAACAAGCCTGGCCAACAAAGCATACAGTTGATTGGGTTGGGCTATGACCCACCCCAAAGGATATATCCCTCAAACGCGCCCATGTCCTTTAGGCGTAACTTGGGTCGGGCTTGGATTTGACCCGGATGTGTAGACTCGTTACTCAGGTATTGATCAAAAGACGAGGAGGAGTGAGTTTGGGTCTGGCTTCGAGTTTGGGCTCAGGTCGGGCTGATCGGGCTGGACAACAAGACCCCGTATGTGTTAGCACGCCCAATCGAAACCACGCCTCAGGGGCTTGGGCTCAACCAGCGGATTCTAGATCCTCTCCTCTTTTTCCCTGTCCCGCTCCCTATCCTTATTTTTCCTTGTGGGGCTTATATGAAGACTCTAATAGCTAATTTTTTGTGAAGATTTTCTCCTTACCATAAAGATCATTCCCATAAAAAAAATTAGCCCATTCAAAAACTTCAATGTTCATTTGAAAATCAACGATTACAAAATTATTCTTATATAACATTGGACGGTTGATTTAACTTTTAATAGGTTTTAGAAGTTTTAGAATAGAATGGTATTGTGTGATAATGCTATCTATATATAGATAAGGACAGCATCCCCACGAAAAATTAACCATTGGATCGTCTCAATGTGAGTCATATAAGGCAGGGAAAAGAGGGACAAAGGATCTGGACTCCAACGAGCGTGGGTGAGCTTAATCAATGGAAACCCCTATATCTGACCCTCTCACCTTGAGAGCCGAGTTAGGGGTGTCAACAATTAGGTTCTACTTCAATTATGAACAGATTCATTTGGTGGGATCAAAAGATTCAAAACCAAGATAATGATCAAGTTTTGATTTCGATTAATTCTAAGGTATTTCGGCTGTAATTGTACCTTTTAATATTTAATTTTTATACGTAGAAATTGTTTCACATAATACAAATTAAAATCGAAGAAACCATTTTGTAAGACGGCTAATTGGGAGCCTTTGAATAACAAAGTATCTAGAACAACAATTGCGCATTTTTGTACCTCCACAAAAGGTGGGAGTAATTTATGAAAAGGAGCGAAAAAACAAAAGGAAGGGGACATAAAACCAAACTACCAACCTACAACACCATTGAAGCTCAGCCTGACCCAAAAGGGGGGACAAGAGCACCCCTCCAAACAACCCCTAAAAAATCAAAGAAGCTAACGCCTACGAATATAAAGAGTACCGCATACTCTATAGAGTTAAAGAAATCCATAGTTAATGAGGAATTCTAAATTCTTTTTTAGTAAAAGAGAGAAACAAAGAGAAAGAGAGGGACGGAGATAAGAGGTCGAGAGAGGTGTTGGATTTTTACAAAATAAAATTCTTTTTTGGCTTTTATATTTTTGGAAAATAAGTGTTTTGTGTGTGTATTCTTTAGTCCCATATGAGAAAAGTAAAAGCAAAAGCTTTTGGTTATAATGGAATGGGTTGGTTACTATATTAATCATAGCGAGAATAACCAGCCTCTGATCCATCACCTGGGATCACGATCTACTCTAAGGTAATCAACATAGGTCTTGGTTCCTCGAGGGCTGGTCCTACGATCCTGAGGAAGGTGGCGGCCCCTCCAAACCTGGTTTTAACCCCAGACCTCGATCAACTTATTGAGTTCTCTTACCTCTTTGATGATCTCCAGCCTTGCTGATTTCTTCACCCGGTTTTAACACTAGACCTCCATCAACTTATAGATTCAAGGATTTCAGCAAGATTCATCTGGTGTTCTCTTTGATGGTTTTGTTTTGTGCTTCAATCATGATCCTAAAACTGCGTTAATCCCTAGATCTATTGTTTGTGGTTGTTATAGCATCAGTAACTCCTTCAATAGCAATCACAGGGATCTCCTACTTTGATACCACCTTTTATAGCACAACGGTAAACGTTGTCGCGGAGATTTAAGAACCCCAGTATGAACCCTAATTAAGGATTATCGCTCCGATCCAGGAGGTAGAATAAAAACAATAAAGGAAAAAAAACACAAACATTTGAGGCTAAACCTTCTTCTTGTTAATCAAATAATAAAACTCAAGTCATTCCTCTAAATCTCATACTAAGAGCATCTCCAATGCAATATGGATGTGGTAAAATAAGACTGCTACATAGAAAAAATACATATTTTTCCAAAAAAAACTCCTCAAATGCTAATGTGAAGATACAATTTTAAGTTGAGTTGGCAATGAAATGGAATGCCATTGGTGGAATAGAAAGACACTAGCGTGAAAAACGAAGATATTGTGAAGTTGAATGTCTAATTCTTTTAAATTCTAGACATTGAACTTCATAATGTCCTCGTTTTTCACGTCCATTCCACCAATAGCATTCTATTCCACTGCCAACTCAGTTTAAAAGTGTATCCTCACATTAGCATTTGAGGAGTTTTTTTTTTGAGAAATGTGTATTTTTACTACATGGCAGTCTTATTTTACCACATCCACATTGCATTGGAGATGCTCTAAGAGATCTTTATGTAGATAACTCCTTCCCAAAGTTGTTTACATTTGTTGAAAATCCTAAAACTTGCTACCCAAGTTATCTAGTTATGTATTAATCACTTGCTGATGTCCCCCCTCTCTTTAGGGTGTAGGTCATGTTCTACATCACGCACTTTACTCTTCGCTATTCGTGAAGCAATATAGACCCTGCATTCGAAAGGACAACAATCTGATAGTCACTGATCAAGGTATGTGTTTGTTGACTAAGAAACATGAACAAATTTGTGTGTTCTCCTTGGTCCATGCTCGACAGACTAGCATTATCAGTTCTTTATTTTATAGTGTTCTTGGTCGTGATCAGAGCTTACATACGAATCTAACATTGTTGATAATGACTGTAAAGTTCATGAGTTCCTCCTAGGTTTGTCAATTTGCATGTCAATTCAAAATCAATGTAAGTTCATGTCTTTGAGTTAGAGTTAGGGTGCTAACCTCCATATTCTGATCAATGAAGACTTGAAGAATTAGAGATTCAAAGTGAAGACATCTTGCAACTCAACTCACCACCGAAAGTTATCATAGGATAGTAAGTGACCTAGAGAGCTTATACTTAGGTGGTACTAGTTTAGAACTAATATACATAGGTTGGTTAAGAATTTATTGCCTTAGAATAGTTTTAGAAGCATTCAAGGTTGTTTGGTTTCGAAATCAGACCTTGAGGCTGGATTCGAAACCACCCAATTCTGGTTTCGAAATTGACCCCCTCGGAAAGTCTATTCTTTAAAAAGTCCCGAGAGCATAGCTTTCAAAATCAGGAATTAATTTTTTATTTCAAAATTAGCAAGTTTGTACACTATTGATTTCGAAACCAACATTCCTGGTTTCGAAACCACACTTCTGGGTTTCGTGAAATTGTTGCTATTTTCTAATTTTTGCGAATTAAAACTTGCCCATGGCCAGCTGACATTTGAAGTGTTTCAAGCAATCTATAGGAGTAATTAGGTCGACCAAACCTTATATAAAAATATTATTTTACATAAAAACAACATGTAGAGAGATGAACACAATACTTAGTTTCAAATTGAAATTTTAGGATTCCAAGTTCTAGAGTGAATTTCTAATCAGTTGGTGAGTTGAATTATGATCTATTGATTAGATTGACTATGTGTTGAATGATACACAAATTATTCCATCTCTTCTACACAAAACTTTGTATTTAGCCGATGGATTTTTCAGTGTATGGTGTTTGGCTCGTGGATTCGAGTTGTTCTTTGATTCGGTGGAGTTTCGAATTGTATGCAAAGTGGAGATTAATGAAGAAGCAGTTCGTAGATTCAAAGCTGTGGTTAAACTAAAGCCATTGCTAATCAGAATGTAGGGGAGTCATAAATCGTATTTGTCGATTGGTAATTCCGTCTGTAAGTTCACGTTAATTCTTAATAGGTTATTTATCTGGACTAGGTCCCGGGGTTTTTCCCAGTTGGGATTTTCTCGTAAACAAAAATATCTTGTGTTAATTTCTTAATTATCTAGAGATTGAAATATTCGATTTTAGTTCTTCATCCTGCAAATTAAGAATCAAATATATCAATACTCTTCGTAGAGATTTTTAGTTAGTGATTTAGTTATTTCCCTTAGAATTTCTAATTAGGTGATAGTTTGATCCTAACCTTTGCTATGAAGTAAAATGGTTAATTCTAATAACAATAGGATAAATTTCAATTGGTATCAGAGTTGTTTCACTTACTAGGGTTTAATAACCTAAGTGTGATCCTAATTCGAAGTAAAGATTATGGATTTTTAGAAAGAGGGAAGTGTCATTAATCGACCACCACTGTTTGATGGAAGTAATTATCCTTATTATTAGAAGGCACCGTATGCGAGCCTTTCATAGGTCCTTAGATAAACAAGTCTAGATAGTCACTAAGTTTGGATGGGAACATCCTACCATGATGACTTAAATTGGTATTGATTCTAGAAAAGTACCTAAACCTAGGGATCAATGGAATACTAAAGATTTAGATAAATCGACTAGTAACAACAAAGCCCATTAATGCTATCTATGTTGCAGTTTCACATACTGAATTTCGACGCATATCTTTGTGTGCTTCAACAAAAGAGGCATGGGATATTTTAGAGGTAACCCATAAAGGTACCAAGACTGTTAAGGTTTCTAAGCTTCAGATGCTTACAATCCAATTTGAGACCATTAGAATGGATGAAAATGAAACCTTTCATGATTTCTATGCTAAATTAAATGATATTGTCAATTCTACTTTTGCTTTGGGGGAGAATATTTCAAACTCCAAGGTACTACGTAAGGTATTGAGATCTCTTCCTGAGAGGTTTTGAGCCATAGTTACGGCTATCGAGGAGAGTAAGGATATTGATATTATTCTTCTTATGGAACTTGCAGGTAATTTGAGAACTTGTGAACTAAGCATGCATCCCTCCAAGAAATCAAAGATATTGCATTTGCAGCCCCAAAGAATGTTGCTGACTTGAATGATGATGAAGGAATCCATTCCAACGATGAAGGGCTTGCTCTTCTTACAAGAAAATTTAAGAAGTTTTTGAAATACAAGAAAGAGAAGTTCCAAAAGCCAAAGAATGGTTCGTTGTCTAAGTTCCGACCATTTGACAAGGTGAAGAATTTCTAGAAAAGGTTTGAGAAGAAGGCTAAGTCTGATGAGGATTCAGTGTTTCAAGTATCATGGTTTTGGACATATGGTTAGTAAATATCCAAATAAGAAGCAATCTAAAGGAAAAAGGCAATGAAAGTCACTTGGGATGATTCTGATTTTCAATTATCAACTGATTCTGGAAGTTCTAGTGATGATGAGATCAACAATAGTTTGAAGGCTATGTCTACATTGGTTAGTGACTCCAAAAGTGATAGTGAGGTGACACAAGCTGATCCTGATGATTCACAAGATGATAGTGAGTCGGATGATGATATAGACACTGTGGAGTTGTACAAGAACATCTTGAAGAAATGTATCGAGTTGCCCAAGGCTAATGAAGAACTCAGCAAAAAGACATCTTTGTTGGAAGCTAAAAAAGATGACTTAGTACATAAGTTAAAATATTAACTCTAAAAGAAAAGAAGCTTACTGAAGAAGTTGTTAGGCACATTAGCAAGAACAATTTGCTTAAGTTTGAACATAAAAAATTCTTGGACAAGATCAAGTCTCTTGAAACTTCAAAGAAAGACTTACTTGCATCTAATGAAATGTAGTAATGATGGTTCTAACAAGTTTCTATGTATTTTAAAAGTAGCTAAAAGTGTCGGAGATAGGCATGGTTTGGGTTATGATGCTTCCACTTGTTACCAATCAGGTCAAGGAACAAATTTTGTGAAAGCTAAGAACCTACCAATACAAAAAGTAGTTTTAAGTTAAGTTGTTCGACCTCAGCCTAGATCTTTAAGCATTATTCATGTTTGCACTTATTGTGGAGCTAAAGGTCACATGCGGAACACTTGCAGATACTTTATTGAGGATAGCTGTCGGGCACGTCAAGCTGATGTAGAGTTTCGCAATAAAATTAAGGTCTTACAAGATAAAGCAAGAGTTCTTTCTAGTAAACTTGCAATTGGGGGCAGCAACAAAGGAACTCGCTTCTCGAGTAACAAAGCCTACAATAGATACGGGAAGAGCAACAAAACTAAAAGGGTTGTGTCTGAGACAACCAAACCCACACATGGTAACTTGAATCAAAAGAAGAAAACAAAGTACATGTGGGTCAGGAAAGTGAGTTTTTCATTCAAAATAGTTGAACTCGATGTATAAAACACCTAAAAAAGTAAGTACCCGCAAAAAGATTAGAAACTTGGTGTTTGAAACATTAAAAAGAGTGAATACCCGCAAAAAGATTGAAAACTCGATGTTCTTATTTGATTCATCATATTGACTTTATGATGAGCCACGTAGTGTTTAAAGTCTTTCTTGCCTAGATTTGACTCTTTGGAAAAGAGATGACTATAAGATCTAATAGGAAACCTCTAGATATTATTAGTGATTCATGATCTTTATGCAATTGGGTTCCTTTCTGTGTTCAAAAATACAACCACTCATAACCTAACCATAATGGTCAATATTTATTTTTTAGGGAATTGTGAGTCTTGTGAATCCACATCTAGGTAAAGTTCGGATTAATGAAATTAGTTATAAGCATGTCATATCTAATCAATTTTCTATAATGTTTTCATATTTATTTACAGGCTTCACTATCACATACACACAATAATTATGTTTATAGGGTGAAGTGAAGGAATTTATACAAAGATCTCTCATGGTAATATTTGAAAAGCTCTAGAAATTTCTCATTGACTTGATTCATACATCTGAATGATTCTTGAATTGATTTCTTCATAGCTTTGACAACATGATTTGATTATATGAACCATTATTCACTTGTTTCAATTTGAATATGATTTCTGTTGGTTATGTGTTCCATATCAAAGACCATTGTTTGTTAAAATTAAATTTTTTTTAGAGTGATCTATTTGAGGGGGGATTGTTTTGCATCTTGAATTATTATTCTAGTTAGAGCATGCATTTATCTTCTTTCAAAAAGATAAAAAAATTTGTTGTTGGGCCTTTCAAGTTTGAAACTAACCCACCTGATTTCGAAACCAGACTTGGCCTGCTGATTTCAAACCGACCCCGAGATTTTGAATATTAGATCTAGTTTGGGGTATTTTAAAAGGTCATTTTTATTTGGAGTTCGAAACCTATTTTATTCATAACTTATTTTGAGTGGGTTCGAAAGGATAAAGGAGTTTCCAGGGCTTTCATTGGCATTCGATCCTTTTCTGCATTCAAATCGTCGATTTAGGGTAAGTTTTCACATTGATTCAATCCCTTGTTGTTCTTTGTACGTTTTTCTTGTTTAGAAACCCTAGGGTTCGTTTGTCTCTCTTTGTTGGTTTGTTCTTAATAGCTTATTCCTTTTTTTTATTCTATTGGTTTGCAAAAGTGTCTATGGTTCTCAAAGGTCTCGTCCGGAGTTCTATATTTATCCGAAGACCTATAAAAAATTCTACTCCGAGCTTTGTTGTAAGCATTTTAATAAGTACTTTCTCTCTAGGTCTTTGATAATTGAGAGAGAAGTGGAGTTTTTAAGGATGGGTGTTCCTGGCCTCCTCAATGTGTTTAGGCTTAAAGGTTGGGACAATTTATTTTCGGCTGAAGGGAAGACTTTTCCTCGGCTTGTCAAACTATTCTATGCCAACATACACAATTTTGGCAAGTCTATACCTTATTTTTCTACAGTCGCCTGTGGTAAGGTGTTGCATATCACTCTGACATACATTTTTAACCTGTATCATCTTCCATTCGAAGTGAGTCAGTTGATGTTTCCTCCAAGTCGTGATGGGAGTGATGCAGTTCATCCCTCACATGATGTTATTGCACAGCAGCTCGCTGGTGAGATCTTTCCTTGGGATAAGAAATTTCCCATTATCCAGTGTTCTCTCAAAGTCCAAGTTCTTAGCACATTTGTTGCATATGATCTCTATTCATGTCTAAGGAACAAAAGTGAGTTTACTAAGTCGATAGCTGAGTTTCTATACTTTTTCTGTCAGGGTCTTCCTATAAACATTAGCCATTTCATAGGCTATCAGATGATTTACATCAATAAGTTAAAACATAAGAGACATAGCTTGCCCTTTCCCAAGTTGATAGGAGAGATACGTTTTGTTGAAAATGTGGATATTCTACCTAGTGATTTTAAAGCTAAGGGGATGATGAAGATAGACGTTTCTACAATAAATCGAATACTAGGTCACTTCAAGCATTCTACTGGACCATCTACATCTTCTAAACCTCTAGAGGTTTCGGCATCACCATCTAGGCCATCTACCTCTGCACCTTCTTCTCTTAGGCCATCCGATTCCATCCCGATGACAGAAGCACAAGCTAGCTAACAGTATAACTACTACCTTGAGTGATGTGCTTGCTCATCTCGAGATTATTGTTTCCTTGGTCAACCAAATAGCTGAGAGGGTTGGCATTAAAGGGGTTCCTACACATCCTCCATGGGCTAGATCTAAACTGAATCCTCAAAGACCATCAGTGGATCCAGATGATGAGGATGAGATAAAGAGGAATAGGATATTGAGGTGACTGAAGAGGAAGAAGAGGAAGAGGAAGATGAAAAAGAAGAAGAGGATAATGAGGATGAGGAAATAAAAGAAGAAGAGGATAAAGATGAGGATGAAGAGTATATGGAGAGTGATTAGTTTACTTTCTTATCTTTGTACTCTGTTTTATTTTGGGAGTAAAACTATAACTCTTTTTGTTGTGTGTCTTATGTTTACAGTTTCTATCTTTTGTTTGCTTTCTCACATACTTTTGGCTTTATCAAGCTTTTCTTATAGTTTGATTGGATCCTCTTTGCTACTTATGTCTTCCTTTATCTTTTTTTGACAAAAAAGGGGAGAGTAGTTTGTATGTGCTTTAAATGTTTATGTAGGGAGAGTTATGTAGTTAGGGGGAGTGGGTGTATTGCATAGTATCTATAAAGCTATAAGCTCTTTTTTTTTGCTATTTATTTGAGGTATATTTAATAATGAATTTGTGAGCATTGTTGCAGGAAACAGGTTTTAAAGACATCCCTTAATTTGTTTTTGTTTATCTTTGGGGGAGTTTATGTCTTTTGAGTTATTGAGTCCATGTAAGGGAGATATGATTTGTAATGGGAAGGTTTATTTTATTATTTCTTTATGTATAGGATTTTGTCATGAAATTGACAAAGGGGGAGATTGTAAAGTCCATGAGTATCTTCTGGGTTTGTTAATTTGTGTGTCAATTCAAAATCAGTGTAAGTCCATGTCTTGAGTTAGAGTTAGGGTGTTAACCTCCATGTTCTGATCACTGAAGACTTGAAGAATTTGAGATTCAAAGTGAAGACATCTTGCAACTCAACTCACCACCGGAAGTCATCTTAGGCTGGTAAGTGACCTAGAGACCTTATACTTAGGTGGTTAGACTACTATAGAACTAATGGACATAGGTTGGTTAAGAGATCAATGCTTTAGAATAGTTTTCGAAACCACCTTGGTTGGTTTCAAAATCTGACCTTGAGGGCTGGTTTTGAAACCACCCAAGATTGATTTCGAAATCGACCCTCTCAGGAAGTCTATTCTATAAAACGTCTTAAGAGCATGGCTTTTGAAATCAGTAATTTCTGATTTTGAAATTAGCAAGTTTGCACACTACTGATTTTGAAACCAGCATTCCGGGTTTCGAAACGACACTTCTGGGTTTCGCGAAACTGTTGCTATTTTGTGATTTTTGCGAATTGGAGCTTGTCCAACCGACTTTTGAAGTGTTTCAAACTTTTTATATATATGAGTTTAGGACGATACCAAACCTTATATATAAAGGTTGTTTTAGATCAAAACAACATTTAGAGTTAAATAAGCACAATACTTGGAGAGTTTCAAATTAAAATTTAGGGTTTCCAAAATCTAGAGTCAATTTCTAATCAATTGGTGAGCTGAATTATAATTTATTGATTAGATTGTCTATATGTTGAGTTAAACACAAATCTTTCCAACTTTTCTACATAAAACTTTGTGTTTAGCCAGAGGATTTTCGGTGTGTGTTGTTTGGCTCGTGGATTCGAGTTATTCGTTGATTCATGTAGTTCCGAATATATGCGAAGTGGAGATCGACTAAGGGTCAGTTCATGGATTCAAAGTTGTGGTTGAACAAAAGTCGTTATTGATCAGAACGTAGAGGGAGTCGTAAATCGTGTCTATCGAGTGGTAATTCGATCAGTAAGTTCACGTTAATTCTTTGTGGATTATTCGACTGGACTAGGCCCCGAGGTTTTTCTCAATTGGGTTTTCCTCGTAAGCAAAAATCTCTTGTGTTAATTTCTTAATTATCTAGAGATTGAAATAGTTGAAATCTACAGTTAGGGTTTTGGGTCTTAGAGAGAGAAAGAGAAGAGGAAGAATAAGATATGAGAGACAATTTGTCTCCCTTAGGGTTAGAATCTTTCCCCTCATTATATCAGAAACAAACAAATGGGCCAAACCCAGTAATACAACAAGTAAGATATAAGACTACCATGGCTCATTGAGCCCACATAGATATGAACTAAGTTTTCTAATACTCCTCCTCAAGCTGGAGCATAAACGTCAAACATGCCCAGCTTGTCACAAAACCAATCAAAAAGAGAATGGGTAAGAGGTTTCGTAAAGATATCAGTCAGTTAATCCCCAGACTTCACATATAGGCAAGTAATTTGCTTTCGTATCATCGTTTCTCGAATGAAATGGCAATCGACTTCAATGTGTTTGGTCCTCTTATGGAAAATAGGGTTACTCATAATATATGTGGCTGCCTTGTTGTCAGAAAGCATCTGCATAGGACAAGGAACTGTAAGACCCATCTCACCAAGCAATGATTGAACCTATAACATTTTACAAATAGTGTGAGCCATAGCTCTATATTTAGCTTCAACACTTGATTTAACTACAACCTATTGCTTCTTACTTCGCCAGGTAACAAGATTACCTCGAACAAAAGTGCAATACCCTGATGTGGATCATCTATCAACACGATCACCTGCCCAATCTGAATCAGAGTAACCAACGACCGTACCAACAACTGTAAGAGGGTTACTAGATGACTTATATAATAGACCTTGACCTAGAGAGCCTTTAAGATACCTCAAAATGTGACAAACTGCTTCAAAGTGTGGCTTAATGGGAGCATACATAAACTGACTAACGACACTAACATCGTAAGTGATATCAAGTCGAGGCACTGTCAAATATATTAAGTTTCCAATCAATCTCCTATACCGACTTGCATCATTGAATGGCTCTCCCTACTCTGCAACCAACCTGACAGATGAATCAATGGGCGTTTCTACAGGACTTGTACCAAGAAGACCTGTCTCAGATAGGAGATCTAACATATATTTCCGTTGAGAAAGTCTAATTCTAGCCTTAGAGCGAGCAACCTCAATCCCTAAGAAATATCGAAGTAGACCTAAATCTTTGGTATGGAACTTTGTGCTTAAGTGCTACTTCAAATCAGAAATACCCTGAGAATCTCCACCAGTAATAATAATATCATCAACGTAGACTATGAGAATACTAAACCCCCTGGATGTATATTGAACAAATACAGTGTGATCAGAGACAGCTCGGCGAAAGACATAATCTTCAGGAACACTACTAAACTTATCAAACCATGTTCGATGGGACTGTTTGAGTCCGTAGAGAGCCTTTTTCAATCGACATACCAGATATGTTTCACCTTCTTTTTCATATCCAGGTGGTTGAATCATATACACCTCCTCCTGAAGATCACTATAGAGAAAGGCATTCTTAATGTCGAGTCGATGTAATGGCCAATGTTCATTGGCAGCCACAGAGATGAGAATATGAACAAAATTCAACCGAGCTACAAGGGAAAAAGTCTCGGTATAATCCACACCATGTATTTGAGTACACCCTTTAGCTACCAGTCGTGCCATTAATTGTTTAACAGAACCATCAGGAAGATATTTCACAGTATACACCCACCTACAACCAACTGGCTTCTTATTAGGAGGTAAAACAATGAGCTCCCATGTCTGATTCTTATGAAGAGTTGTTATCTCATCATCCATAGCCATTTTCCAACTAGGAGAAGATAATGCCTGTAGGTAAGAACTAGGAACCGAAATGGAAGACATAAATATGACAAAAGAAAAAAAGGATAGAGATACACGATGATATGATAAAAAAGTAAAAAATGAATGTTGGGTGCAAGAACGAGTACTTTCCCTTTTAGCAATTGGAAGATCATTAGAAGAAGATGGTTCGAAAACTCATTTCTTAGAATCTACAGGAACATCAACAGAGGATGAGGAGGGGCCCCAAGGAACAACCTGTCTCATCTTTGAGCGTTTGTACACTTGTATAGAAGGACAAGATTTCGAAACAACTGGATTAGGAATAGGAACAGAACTCGACTCAGTAACTGGAGTAGGAACATGAACAAAACTCGACTCAGTAACACTAGGAACATGAGCATTCTGTAAGAACTGCATCTGTCCAGTATGTTTTAGGAACATTCATAGCAACCATTAATATTCAGGCAACCTCTAAAAGATGTCTATGTTTACGTTCAGCTACCCCATTTTGTTAAGATGTATGAGGACAAGTAGTCTGATGTATAATACCATAATCTGCACAAAATGTTTGCATACATCGTTGAGTATATTCTAAAGTATTATCAGAATGCACAATCTTAATTTCTTTACCAAACTGAGTCTTGATTTCATTATAAAATTTGTAAAACATATCTAGTAACTCTGAACAATTTTTCATTAAAAACAACCATGTCATACGAGTTCAATCATCCATAAAAATAACAAAATACTGAAACTGAGACAAAATTTTTATTCTAAAAGGACCCCATATGTTAGAGTGAATTAAATCAAAAGGACTTGACTCACAACTATTAGTACTACTAGGGAAGGAGCTTCGATGATGTTTGCTAAGTTGACATGGTTCACACTTTAACGTAGAAACAGAACTCAACTGAGGAATTTAAAACTTTAACCTTTCTAATGATAGATGACCAAGACGATAGTGTTATTGAAAAGGGATGACTGAGGCACTAAAAACTGAAGCAGGAGTATCAACATCCAGAAAATACAAGCCATTCCTTTCATGCCCTGAATAAATCCTCGTCTGTGTCCTAAGATCCTGAAACACACAACCAGTAGGAGAAAATATGACAGCTGTAACATCTCGGACCTTGGGTGTACTTACACCTCACCTGGGCGTAAATATCTAAAGCCCAGAACATTAGTTAAGCAGGTTTTTGAAATACATTTAGGTCCAACTCTATTGGGCTTGGTCAGCTCAAGCCCAACTAAACTGGGATTAAGACTTAGCCTGCTAAGTCAAACTAGGCCCACATCTAATTTAGGGTTTTTAAAACAAAACTTAATTTGGTTAGGCCTGACCATAGGCCCATGCAAGTCATTAGATCTGACTAGGGTTCTAAGGTCCACATGCCTTATGCCTCTTTATTGCTTAAAATAGGCCAACAATGAGTTTATAATTTTGCCGGACGCCACACTATGTAATAAGTGTTCAAAACAGTAGCACCTTCTTGAGTTTTGTTCAAAAACGTTCTACATTCTCATTATTTTTAAAATAATTTTAAGTCACAACAACGTACATAAAATAACATGTTTATTAAATCTCGTTCAATTGACAAGTTATGCATGACGTTCAATTAAAAATTTATAGTTTACGCTCTGTATATTGGAATCATAATCTATCAAATCCCCCTAAAACTATACTTAGAGCCACACATCTTTTGTGTTTTGGTCTAAGTCCAGTTCCTTAAGGATTTATTCAGAAAATAGGCAAAACCCAGCATATGCGCAAATAGTAGCAGATTTCAGCTCGTAAAAATCGATTTGTAAAATATGAAAACATAACTTAGCCATCTCCTAAAATCATGAAAATTCCACCGTAACTTCCCGTAGATCTCACGAATCCATAGATAAAACGAAAAATAAAATCCCATCATCGAAGTATTAAATATGTCGCAAATACTGACTGCTGATCAGAAAATCCAGCATACTATCCAAAACCGAAAACGACCTAAAACTACCATAAAAATGTCTCATCTTGTCCAAGTAACTTCCTTAACCTTTATTCAAGTAAATAAAATACAATAAAGTATCATGTAAGACTTACCTAATCTTCTTCTTCTCAAACGCCCTGTAACTCGCGTTCCTACGTATCTCTTTCACTGATCTGTGAAGGATAAAACGAATAGGGTGAGCCAACGCTCAGTAGGGATTCAAAAATCATCCCTCACAGTACAAACAACATATCAAACATAAATATTTCATATAATGAACAACAACAAATCAAAATAAAAATAATCTACGTTACTGAAGATTTTAGACCGAGCAATTAGTTCTTTTTCTTGTTTAAATATTTAGATTTCTCTTTCCATCATACATCGTGCGATTTTCTGCAGGAATCCCTCACCTTGGAGGACATGGTTTGGAATAACTCATCAAACCATGCATCACTTCTCAATATCACTTATTAGAGGAACGTTTTCTTCATTATCTTTTATAGGATTTTTAGATCATGAAATTTATATCAACACATAAAATATATATATATATATGTATATATGTATATATTTATTAGTTCATGGAAATCAGCCCTTCATGAACATATATTCAACTTCAAATCAAAGAGAAAACAATAAGTTTATACTCACAAACTACCCGCGTTTCCCTACCTTTACCACGCGATTTGGTGGTGGTTGATCCATTAGCTTCTTCCTCTTCCTCTAAGCTTTAGAACCTTGAAGTTTCTCTAAGTTTTTGAAGAAGAAAAACACACCAAACTAGGCCCTAGGCTGCTGTCATTTTCTCCCTCTTTCTTTTCTTTTTTCTTTTTTTTAAACATAACCTAACCAAAAGAAAGAGAATGGGGGACGACTAGGTTGTAGTCAATCCTCCTATCTCCTAGATTTTCTACATTGAAAAAAGTATTCCTAGAAATCTAAATTTCCTCCTCTTAAACAAATTTTCATTTTTCTTTATTAATGAGAAAATATCCCATTGTATACTTACCAAAATACCCCAAAAACCCTAGAATTTGCTCCTTGGGGTCCCTACCAACCTTGGGGGCAATTTGGACTTAAGAAATTATCTGTTAAATGAGTTTTGAGCCTCCAAAAATTGGTGTAATTAATTAGTACGAAAATTTTAAAATAAGAACTCTCCAAGTTAATTAGTTATTCTAAATACTAAAATAAATGAGATTTTAGATATTTTAAGAAGTTGAAACTAAAACCTCCCTAGTGTGGATGGATCTTAACCTTGGGTGACATCCACACTATTGAATCTTGTTATTCAATGGTGTGGGAATAACTTATTTCCCAAGTAAAAATATTTTATTTCTCTCTATTACTTAATACCTAATTTTCCATGATTATCTCTAATAAGTTTGGAGAGATTTTCTCTCATCTTCCTATTTTTCCAAAGCTCCACAATCTCCATCACAATTTGTTTCCTAAAACATCTCCTTCCTAACTACTTTGAGTAACCCACAAGACTTAGATATTAACCCCTAGGGTTATACACATTTTTTTGCAAGGTGTGGGGTCCACACGGTTCATGTATATACACTATATATATACTTATATATATATATACCGTTGCATGCATTAATTTAATTAAATCATGTGAAACTTCTCACACATATATATATATATATATTTATAAATCGCATGCATTAGTCACATAAGAATAATAGTAACAATAATATTATATATACATATACAAGTATATACACATATACATGCACGTACCATTTTTCACGTGAATGCATGCATGCATGTAAACTTTTACGTAAAAACAAAAGATGCATTATATATATGCCTTGAAAAAGTATTTTTGCAACTATTCACTCATCCATTTCATGCATTTAACCCTACACATGTTGTGCAAAAGTATTTTTGCGTGACTCTTGATCTCATCCTATGCATGAGGTACGAGTTTAGTTAAAGGCTAGAATCAATCTGTCAACCTCTCACTCATCACATGAAGTCACGTGTGGCATTACTTCCTTCTACGTGCATGGTTTTAGTTGACATGTTCTCTTCACACATGCCACCCCATATTGGGTATGCACAAAACCTTGGGCCCAGCCCATGAGCTTTTCAAGGCCCACACAAGAATTTTCATGATGTTACATTATTACCCCCTAAACAAAAATTTCGTCCCAAAATTTAATCTACAAGGTCTAGGAATTACCTACGAAGAGTTTCAGATGTTTATCTCTCATCTCCTCTTCCGATTCCCATGTCGCCTCTTCCTGTCAGTAGTGTTGCCACTGAACCTTCACAAACCATTTTGTTCTATTTGAAAGTTCACGTTCCTTAGTCTTTAGGATTCAAATAGGTTCCATCTCATAGCTCACGTCTTCATTAACCTGAACTTCTTGCCACTCTATGACATGTTCGGGATCCGGGTTGTATTTTTACAACATGGACACATGAAACACATTATGCACATTTGCTATTTGTGGAGGTAGGGTTAGGCTGTATGCTAATTCCCCAATCCTTTCGTGAATCTAGAACGGTCCAATGTACCTTGGGGTGAGTTTCCCTTTGCTCTCGAATCCTTTGACTCCCAGTCAAGGAATGACCTTCAGGAATACATGGTCTCCTTCCTAGAATTGCAAGGGTCTCTTTCGGTTGTCTGCATAGCTCTTTTGTCGGCCTTCCGCAGTCTTCAGTTGCTCTTTGATCAGTTAGACTTTCTCTATAGTCTCCTGAACCACTTCTGGTCCAAAGACTCCTTTTTCTTGGACCTCTGCCTAGCACAGTGGGATTCAGCAAGGTTTCCCGTATTGCCATGCCAATGCTGGCTTGGTAGCTATTGTTATAAGCAAACTCCACAAGTGGTAGTTGGTCATACCAAATACCTAAGAAATCGAATGCGCAAGCTCTCAACATGTCTTCCAATGTCTGGATTGTTCGTTCGTACTGTCTATCCATTTGTGAATGATGTGCGGTACTGAGATCCAGTTACGTTCCCATTGCCTTCTGAAAACTTCCCAAAACCTAAAAGTGAAAAATGGATTTCTATCCGAGACGATTGATAATGGTACGCCATGGTATTTTACAATCTCTCGGATATACAATTCACTCAAGGTGGTAATTATATATGTATTCCTCACAGCCAGAAAGTGTGCAGCCTTCGTAAGTCGATCAACAATGACCCAGATGTTGTCAAAACGTTGTCTGGTCTTATGTAAACCTCTCACGAAGTCCATCGTGATGAATATCTTCACTCGTTGACAGATAATGCACTTAGAAACATATAAATTGATGTCCTTCTTCATTCCTTTCCTCCAGAAATGCCGCCTCAAGTTGTTATACATTTTTGTGCTCCCTACGTGTACGGTGAAAACAGATTCATGAGCAACAGTCAGGATCTCCCTTCTAAGTGCTTCATCCTCCAGTACACACAGCTTTCCCTGGAACTTCAATCCCCCATCGACTCTTTGTGTCCAATTTTCGAGTGCTTCATTTGTGCCGAGTTTTCCCAGAACTTTTTGTAGCCTCACGTCCTGCTTTTGTGCTTCCACATTTCTCTTGATGATTCCCGGTTTTGCTACCCTATTTTTTAGGTATGTTCCCATGTCGTCTATTTCTACCTTTAGTTCGTACTCATCCACCATCTGCAACATTATTGCCACTGTCCCCTGATGCTTCTTGTTGAGCGCATCTGCCCACCATGTTGCTTCCTACATTAGAACTCCTCTCAAATTAACCCTTGATGCATCGCAGTATACGACAAATCCGATTCTTGGTTCGGGTGTCACCAGGACCGGTGTTGTTGTCAATCTTTCCTTGAGTTTCTCAGAAGATTCCTTGCACTCTTAACTTCACTCAAATTTTACGTCCTTCTTAGTTAAACGAGTAAGAAGAGCTGCCAACCTCGAGAAGTTTTCAACGAACCTTCGATAGTAACCTGCCAAGCTTAAAGCTTTGCATCTGAAAGACGCTCTTCAGTTGTTCCCATCCTACTACAGCTGTAATCTACGCCAGATCGACTGTAATTCCTTGTTCAGATATTACATGTTCAAGAGACAAAAGTTTGGTCATCCAAAAGTCACACTTGCTCTTTTTAGCATATAACTTATACTCTATCGAGATTTGTAACACTGTCCCCAGGTATCCTTCGTGTACTACCTGAACCTTCGAGTAGACTAAGATATCATCCACGATTACTACCACAAAATGATCTAGATAGGGTCAAAAGACCCAGTTCATCAAATCCTTAAAGGATGCTGGTGAGTTGGTTAGCCTGAAGGGCATCACCAGAAATTCGAAATGCCATTCCTTATCTAAAGGTTGTCTTTGCGATATCCATCTCTCTTTCTTGAGCTGATGATATCCGACTGCAGATCAATCCTCGAGAAAAATCTGGGCCCTCTCAATTGGTCAAAAAGATCATCGATCCTAGGAAGTGGGTATCAGTTTTTTTATTGTGACCTTGTTGAGTCGATGATAGTCAATGCACAGTTTAATTGACTCATCCCTCTTCCGCACGAGATAACGGTGCTCCCCATGGTGATGCACTTGGTTGAATGAAACCAAGTTGTGGCAATTTCTTAATTGCTTCTCTAGTTCCTTGAACTCTTGTTGTGCCACCCGATATGGTGGAATAAAATTTCCTTCATTCTTGGTTGCACATTAATGGCAACTCTATCTCTCTCTAGGAGGTAAGCTAGGCAATTCCTCAGGGAACACATCCATGTACTATTGTACTATCGAAATATCGCCTTCCTGATGGTTTATAGCTTCACTCTCCTCTGGGAATGCTAACAAAGCTCTACGTTCATTAGTGAACCTACGCCTTACTAGACCCAGTAGCAATGAATCGAAACTCTTCTTCCTATCTCCTTAGACCAAAATTTTTTGTCTATCCAGAGGAAATAGGGTAACCTTCCTTTAAGACAATCCAAAGTGGCATACTAAAAGGATAATCAGTATGTTCTGAGTATGACACTATAGTCTATCGTGCTTATAAAAATGAGATCTTTTGACGGTTCTCGATCAACAGGATATGTAGGGTAGTCCCTACACACACTTTCTAAAGCAACAGTTCTTCCTACATGAGATACAATGTGTAGGATATAAACTCGAGATATGGGTTCAAGCCTAAGTGAGGTAACAAAATGTGTAAACATATATGTGTGTGTAGCACCCATATCAATGATATCATAGCCAAAGATCTCTGGACTAGGAATCTTCCTCCAATGACATCGTTCTCATCTCCCGCTTCCGGTGGTGTCATATATTTGATGTGTCCACACACCCGGGAATGGCCTTACTGAGGTGGCCTGTACTGGCTCCGCTGAACATTGGTCCTTTGTCTTCCCATTGTCCGTCCCAAGAACTTCTGTACTTCCAGTGGTCCTCACGTGTGGTGCATTTCATGGTAATTCAGTAAACTTCCACTCATACCGACTTGCCGTCATCTCTCCTTTTGTTAATTCGGTGAACTCCACACCTTTCTGCGCCCGTGCAATCTTAGGAAAATACTTTTCTAGAAATAACACTTCAAGGTCCGTCAGTGTCGTATTCTCCACATCGTGATTGAAAGGTCCATGTTTTATGTTTGTC
>MVGT01003630.1:0-17203 GCA_002174775.1 Macleaya cordata | reverse complement strand
TTTTTTGGTTTATTAATCTAAGATATGCATTTAGATAGCGAAATGGAAGTTTAACTTGTGAATGCACATTCATCTTATTTTGGGTTAGTAAATTGATGTGGACTTGTTATTTTGGATTTTGAATAGAATGCAAGGGGATATTATCTTAAACTTGTGAATGTGGAATGTAAATGGATGTTATTTTGGACTTATGAATGTTTAATATAAGTGGATGTTATTTTGGACTTGTGAATGTGGATGTTATTTTGGTCTTGTGAACAGGTACTATGAAGAATGAATAAATATAATGACAGGTGAACAGGTACCATGAAAATAAGTGTGAAGAATAGATAATTGCAATGACAGGTGAACCGGTGCAAAAAAAAAAAACTATTAGGGACGGACCCAACCGTCCCGAATAAGTGTAGGTATTCATATCGTTGAATGTGTCCCTAACTATTAGGGACGGTTGAAACAGCGTCCCAAATAGCTAAAACGGCTAATGAACTAACCTTTTTTAGGGACGGTTACAACCGTCGCAAATAAGTTGGGCATTAAGGACTACCAAGAAACCATCGCATAGACCGTCCCCAATACTATCTGCGACGCCTCGGTCGTCCACGGTTGCAAAACCGTCCCTAATACTTATTCGGGACGGTTTACGGGTATTGGGGACGCTTTTAAACCGTCCCTAAAAGTCAATTTTTTTGTAGTGTCAATCTAAAATATCTTGAAATTTTCATGTGTAGATAGTGGTATTTTGAAATCATCAACGTGACATATGACTACATGCCACGTCATCACGATCACAGCCACGTCACCAAATTTGTCATGTCAGCACGGCGACTTTAGTAATAATAAAAGCTAACGTACACCCTTGATGAGGCGCCTTCACAAGGCAACCCTCACAAGGGCGCCTTCACCAGCCTACGTCATAAAGGCGCCTTGCCTAGAATATGTGCACCTTGCACGTTACCAAGCCTCTTTGCAATGTGCACTTGCTCATTACTATCAATGTGCACCTTACACGTTACCAAACCTCTTTGCAATGTGCACCTTTCACATTACCACCAATGTGCACCTTGCACATCACCAAACCTCTTTGCAATATGCACTTGCACATTACTACAAATGTGTACCTTCCACATCAACAATGTACACCTTGCACTTCACCACCAATGTGCACATTGCACATCACCACCTATTACTATCAATGTGCACCTTGTACTTCACCACCCATATGCATATTGCACATCACTAGGCGCCTCCGAACCTTAGCTTGTCAATGTGCATCTTGCACATCATTAGGTACCTCCGAGCCTTAGTTGGTGCCTTGGGCACTCTATATCTTGCGTACGAGACTGACTCAACTGTAGGGGGATTAATAGGACATTAGGTTTGGTGTCCATAAGAAAATGATAGAGGTTATTGGTCGTGGGTAAGTCATGCTGAGGTGTATGTGTATCTCAATAGTTACTGTTGAACTACATTACTCCACGACTGTTACAATTGATGTGCATTACTCAATGACCGTTACGATATTGATGTGCATTACTCAACGACCGTTACAATCAGTGTACATTACTACACCCATTATGTTCGTAATTGCGTGTAATAGACGTCATTATACTCATAATTGTACAATTCGTAACCACCGAGAACCCCAAGTACAAATAGAGGACCTCTACCTCTCATTTGATAGGACACCAGCAGAACAACCCTCCCCTGCATACTTGGGTTTTCATGGCTAACCTCTACCTTCTCTTTGCATCCTTCCTCGTTAGGCCTTCCAATCTCCTCTTCCACAGCATAACGAACTCTGAGCGGTCATCTACTTGATTTAGGCAGAGTCTCGGAGTCATCTCACTCAAATCTAAGTCCAATTGGACTCATCCAACTCATCATTTGACTTCCACGTCAACACTTCCTAAAAATCATCATCTACATTTTGGTGACTCCACTAGGGAGGTGACTTTTGCCGTGATATGGGGCTATTAAGGCGTAAACAGGACGAAGAAAACCATCGAGAATCGGATAAAAGGGCTTTGTCTGAAAACCCTGACATTCACCTTATGAATCCGAACAACACTTCAACTGTCTTTACTCAAACTACAATCCCGAACGATTATTTTGGTGAAGTAGCTAATGCCCTGGCTAAAATCAGGCCAAAATGGTTGCTTTAGCAAAAACTCAAGTGGAAATATTGGGATGTATGAAAATGCTTAGTAAGCGCTTATTACCGGGGGCTACAACAGTTACTCTGCCCCAACATAAAACAAAAGGTGTCTCTACGTCATCTAATGTGGAGGGCTTGACTTCTTCTCCACCGGTGAATTTACAATTCATCCAACCAGCTCCAAACTACACTTTATCACCGACCCCTCATGTGTATCAACCTCCAATGACTTCTAAAAATTATGTGACTAAGGCTGAACTACAACTTATATTAAGTGGTTGTATTAAAGAGAATGAACAAGATTTTCTTTTTGATCATCGTCCTCCATATCCGAGTGAACTTCAACAACGAACATTCCCAAAAGGCTACTTCAGCCCCACTTTCACATTGTACAATAAGGAAGGTAGTGCTCGAGAACATGTCTAGAGATTTCTAGAAACACTCGGTGAACACGAGGGTGATTTCGATCTTCAGCTACGAGAATTCTCTAAGCCGCTTACTGGAAGAGCATACACATGGTATAACAATCTGAAACCGAATAACATCCACACTTGGAATGGGATAGTAAATTCTTTCTACAAAAAGTTCTTTCTTGTACCTGAACATATAACACTCACAGATCTAAGACTGTTGTCACAAGGTAAAAATGAGTACTTAAATGATTTTGTAAGAAGATTCTAGAATCAAACTATGGACTGTCATGAACATGTGGCAGAAGCACATTTAGTAGAAATATGTATTAATGGAATGGCACCCACATATCGCCTGTTACTTAAGAATCTACATATCCAGACATTCTCTAAACTATATGAAGCAGCAAAGTGAACAGCCACCTCAGCATCCGCTATATTCAAGCACACTTCTTAACATCTCCGTCACAAAAATCGAAGTCAGATATATATCTTCCATTGTGATGCTACCAATTACCTTTATTCCTCTGTTTCTCAATATCATATTTTTTTTATGTTGCTAATCTGAAGTGTTATTCTCATTTTGTTTGTCACATTACTATCGTGACTATATCTTCAATTTGGGTAATTTCTCTGGTAAATAATGATGCATATCATCGATGCACTATATAAAATTTGTCATCACAATAGTCACCCAACAACAACATACAACAAGTATAATGGTGTTCATACCTCGATTTACGAAGGCAACTATATCGTAAGCACTCTAAAGAAACCCATCATCATACAAAGTCAAACTGGGAATCCTTATCAGAATAAAAAAAGAAACATGCATACACTTGAACCTAGTTGCATCCTCGTGTCAGTGCTACTTTCAGGAAAATGATCTTACTAAACTTTTCATCTCATCACCTATGCACTTGAGTGTTAAAGTTGTCGATGTGCCTTCACAAATCACCAACAATGTGTCTCTGCACGTTACCATCGATGTGCCTCTGTACGTCACCAGCAATGTACTTTTGCTCCTCGCCAAAGATGCACTTCACCAAAGCACTTATTCCTCATAAAAGTTCTCTTAGGTATTTTCTGATCACTTTTCTTTGATGTCTCCCCACGGGAACATCCTAAGCCTCCAAGATCACATATGCCTTCGAGCATTTTTTAATGTCTCCTCACAGGAACATCTTAAGCCTCCAGGCTCCCACATGCTTCCATAGATCTTCAATGTCTCCCTCACAGGAACATCCTAAGCCTCCGGGCTCACCCGTGCTTCTGAGCATCTTTAATGTCTCCCCATGGGAACATCTTAAGCCTCTGGGCTCAAACATGCTTCCGAGTATTTTTAATGTCTTCCCACCAGAGCATCTTAAGCCTCCGGGATCACACATACTTCCAAGCATCTTCAATGTCTCCCTCACGGGACATCCTAAGCCTCTGGGCTCACACGTGCTTTCAAGCATCTTTAATGTTTCCCCATGGGAACATCCTAAGCTCCGGGTTCACACATGCTATCGAATATCTTTAATGTCTGCTTTGGGAACATTAGGCTCCCTATGCCCATAATGTCACACCTCTAAGTGTCTTTAGCTTCAGGGCTTCCTATAGATACCACTCACCTCCGAGTGTATGTCATTAGCCTCCGGGCTCTTTCACTGCTTCGCACTTACACCCCATGATACCATATACTACACATAATAAAATCCGAATTTAACATGAGCCTTCGGCCTTAACCTCGACAATCAAGCACCTCTGAGCCCTAACCTCGACTCTACAGGTGCCTTCTTGACCGTGACATTCATAAGGGATTTTGAGTTTTAACCTCAACTTCACATATGCATTCAAGCATCGACAATTATAAGTGCCTTTGAGCCCTAGCTAGTGTTTTCATGCACTATCATCCTTATTCGTGATCTAGTTAATGCCCCATATAAGCCTATTACGTTCCCCACTATCTTTTGATGCCCAATGTGAAGACTCCACTATCATTTACATTGTGCAAAGGCTAATGTAGATAGTGTTATTTTGAAATCATCAACTTGACATATGACTACATGCCACGTCACCAAATTTGCATGTCAGCACGGCGACTTTGGTAATAATAAAAGCTAACGTGCACCCATAATGAGGCGCCTTCACTAGGCAACCCTCACAAGGGCGCCCTCACCGGCCTACCTGAGAAAGGCGCCTTGCCTAAGAAATGTGCACCTTGCACGTTACCAAGCTTCTTTGAAATGTGCACTTGCACATCACTACCAATGTGCACCTTACACATTACCAAGCCTCTTTGCAATGTGCACTTGCACTTCACCATTAATGTGCATATTGCATATCACCACCAATGTGCACCTTGCACATTACCACCTTGTACATTACCACCAATGTGCACCTTGCACATCACTAAACCTCTTTGCAATGTGCACTTGCACATTACTACCAATGTGTACCTTGCACATCAACAATGTGCACCTTGCACTTCACCATCAATGTGCACATTACACATCACCACTTATTGCTATTAATGTGCACCTTGTGCTTCACTACCCATATGCGCATTGCACATCACTAAGCGCCTCCGAGCCTTAGCTTGTCAATGTGCATCTTGCACATCATTAGGTACCTCCGGGCCATAGTTGGTGCCTTGGGCACTCTGTATCTTGCGTACGAGAATGACTCAACCATGAGGGGATTAATGGGACATTAGGTTTAGTGGCCATAAGTAAATGACAGAGGTTATTGGTCGTGGGTAAGTCGTGCTGAGGTGTATGCGTGTCTCAACAGTTACTGTTGACCTACATTACTCCACGACCGTTACTATTGATGTGCATTACTCAATGACCGTTACGACATTGATATGCATTACTCAACGACCGTTACAATTGGTGTACATTACTACACCCATTATGTTCATTATTGCGTGTAACAGACGTCATTATGCTCATAATTGTATAATTCGTAACCGCTGAGAACCCCAAGTATAAATAGAGGACCTTTACCTCTTATTTGATAGGACACCAGCGGAACAACTCTCCACTGCATACTTGGGTTTCCATGGCTAACCTCTGTCTTCTATTTGCTTCCTTTCCCAATAAGCCTTCCTATCTCCTCTTCCACGGCATAACGAACTCCGAACGGTCATCTACTTAATTTAGGCGGAGTCTCAGAGTCAGCTCACTCAGATCTAAATCTAGTTGGACTCATCCAACTCATCATCTGACTTCCACGTCAACACTTCCTAAAAACCATCATCTACATTTTAGTGACTCCACTGGGGAGGTGACTTTTGTCGTGATATAGAGCCATTAAGACGTGAACAGGACGAAGAAAGCTATCGAGAATCAGATGAAAGGGTTCTATCTGAATACCCTGACATTCACCTTATGAATTTGAACAACACTTCAACTGTCTTTACTCAAACTATAATCCCGAATGATTATTTTGGTGAAGTAGCTAATGCCCTGGCTAAAATCAGGCCGAAATGGTTGCTTTAGCGAAAACTCAAGTGGAAATATTGGGATGTATGAAAATACTTAGTGAACGCTTGTTATAGGGGGCTACAACAGTTACTCTGCCCCAACATAAAACAAAAGGTGCCTCTATGTCATCTAATGTGGAGGGCATTACTTCTTCTCCACTGGTGAATTTACGATTCATCCAACCAGCTCCAAGCTACACTTTACCACCTACCCCTCACGTGTATCAACTTCCAATGACTTCTGAAAATTACGTGACTAAGGCTGAACTACAACTTATATTAAGTGGTTGTATTAAAGAGAATGAGTAAGATTTGCTTTTTGATTATCGTCGTCCATATCTGAGTGAACTTCAACAACGATCATTCCCAAAAGGCTTCTTCAGCCCCACTTTCACATTGTACAATGGGAGGGTAGCGCTTGAGAACATGTCTCAAGATTTCTAGAAATACTCGGTGAACACGAGGGTGATTTCGATCTTCGACTATGAGAATTTTCCAAGTCGCGTACTGGAAGAGCACACACATGGTATAACAATCCGAATATCCACACTTGGAATAAGATGGTAAATTCTTTCTACAAAAAGTTCTTTCTTGTATCTAAACATATAACACTCACGGATCTAAGAGTATTGTCATAAGGTAAAAGTGAGTACTTGAATGATTTTGTAAGAAGATTCTGGAATCAAACTATGGACTGTCACGAACATGTGGCAGAAGCACATTTAGTAGAAATGTGTATTAATGGAATGGCACCCACATATCGCGTGTTACTTGAAAAACCGCGTATCCAGACATTCTCTAAACTATATGAAGCAGCAAAGCGAACAGCTACCTCAGCACCCGCTATATTCGAGCACACTTCTGAACATCTCCGTCACAAAAATTGAAGTCAGATATATATCTTCCATTGTGATGCTACCAATTACCTTTATTCCTCTATTTCTCAATATCATTTTTTTTAAGTTGCTAATCTGAAGTGTTATTCTCATTTTGTTTGTCACATTACTGTCGTGATACTAAGAATTAGGTTTCCTAGGGCTTAAGACTAAAAAAAAGTTAGTTGGTGTTACAATCCTGAAATATCACCTATTACTAGGTGTATATGGAAGGGGGATCAATATCTACCTATTTAAAAACTTAATATGCAATAAGGCTAAAGGAAAAGATAATGAAATACACAAGCATTAACTTATTCGATTCTCAAGTGCGGAATTTACGGAGAATCAAATATTTCAATCTTGATTAAAAATCATTCACAAGTATGCAATTAACACAAATGATTTTTGATGACGGGGAAAAACCTAACGGAAAAAAGTCTGGGACCTAGTCAAGAAATTACCACTAAGAGTTATTAGAAATCTTACAACCGTTCACATCGACCATACGAATCCCCTCGTGCAAAAACTCGACCGACCTTTCTTCGCGACTAGAATCCACGAATCGCCTCTTTAAGGGTGAGTGAGTGCGCCTCCAACTCAGAATCCTCCAAGTCTCACACTTGTGTGTTTGATTCTCCAAGCTTCACTTGAACCCAGTCAAGTATTTAGTTCGTCGGAGCTCCACCGGCAACCTCACCGAAACTTCACCGGTGACTGTAAAAGCTGTTGAGGTGTTTTGGGTTTTTAAGCCCTACTAGATCTTCATGCTAGATGGAAGTCCTAAGTGTTTCTATCTAAGATAAAGAACTACTGAGAGAGTTAGTATGAATACAACTCTCAAGGAAGTAAGAATCTACTCCTCACAAAAACTTGTAGGAATTAGCCATGGAGATGATGATAGAAAAAGTTAGTTTCTTGTATATTCTTTTTTCTCAAAACTAGGGGTGTGCAGTGGATCGAAACCATTGATTTTGGTTCGATCTGCATCCCATCCAATGTTTGATTAGATACCGGATTTTTAATCCAATCCGATCTGCCCAGTGGATCCCATCCAATCCGATCTACCCCAATTAAGATTGGATTAGATTGGATTCGTCGGTTTGGGCTTATTGGGCCAGGCCTGTTAACATACCAATTGGGCCTTTAATATTTATCATACTCTTTTATGGCCCATAAAATTAAAAAATAATAGTTGGATCTGGTTAAACTATCACATATTTTCAACTTGGGCCCATAATTACTGTATTGAGAAACTCCTAACCTGTCTTTTTTGTATTTAAAAAATTCACAACAGCTGAAAAAATCTACAAATGTATTATATTAACTGTTCTAGCCTTCCAACACACAAAACTAGTCACATTAACCATATAGAAATTAGAAACCATAACAAAAAGGCTTTAAAGTTTAAACCTTCAAGTCTCCCACATTGAGTTATCTACTATAGTACTATCTAGTAGTCTTAAAAAATAAAAACTTTTTTTTCTGCCCATAATGAAAAATAACAGGTCTCCATGCAATTATGCAAATTGCATGATATTACATCAGTAAGATTAAAAATTCAGTTCAGTAGTTCACTAAACTTGCAAAATGTGAACCTGTCATTAAAGAACTTCTCCAAATGCTCCATGGCTCCATCCTCCAACCTCCATATGCTACAAAAATAAATAGAAGAACAAGTTAGAAATTTAACTAAGTAATATGCTAATAGCCCAAACAAAAAAGAAAGTAGATATAAGTAAATTATTACCATTTGAGTCAAAAAACAAATCAAGTAACCATCATTCCACAAGTTGAATGTCAGCAGCATTACCAAAGAAAGCTATAATATGGAATAAAAAGTTAAGATAAAAATGTAATAGATAAGTAATAAAACTAGAAAAGTAAAGAGATAAAAAGCATACCATCTACATCCTCTACAAATTCAGGTGTAACACCTTGTACAATCTCTAATTTCTTCATGCGTTCTGCTATGTATGAAATGTCAAGTACTTGCTCATGTTCACACCAATTTTCAACACAAATCAATGCTTGGACTGTCTTAGGAGACAAAGAGCTTCTATATGGATCAAGAATGTGACCACCCATGGAAAATGCTGATTCAGAAGCAACTGAGGAAATAGGAATAGCCAACACATCCCGAGCTATCATTGACAACACCTTAAATCTTGATGAGTTAATCTTCCACCAATTTAAAACATCAAAATGTCTATCATCCATATTCTCACATGCCTCAATTAAATACTTATCTACCTCTGTTTTATTGTCTAAGGACTCCTCTTCCCTTAATTGCATCTTAAAACGAGAGGTTAATTTTGTGCGAGCATCTACAGATTCATATTTATCAATATCCATACCTTTGGAAGTTTGTAAAGGTGTTTCTTGACTACTTAAAGGGATCAAACGTGAATATTGATCATACATGTTCTCTAACTTTCTTCTAACAACCATCACCATCTCAGAAATCTCATTTGGATTTGCTTTGTCAATCCCACCATTTAAATCAACAAAACAAAACCTTAGAAAATGTTCCTTTCGCTGTGGATTAAGCAATACAGAAACATATAACATAATATTTATGTTATTCAGATTTCCCCAATACTTGTCATATTTCCTTTGCATGCTAGTAGCCATAGCACTCAACAAACTATCAGTATTTTTCTTCCAATCATTCAATTGATTATAAATAGTGCAAATTTCAACAAATTAGAAGTAGCATAGGAAGAACCAGAAAATCTCACAGTTGCATCATAAAACACTTTCAAAAACTTAATGAAGAGAAGACCCTTCCTCCACAGTCTTGAAGGCTAGGGTCTTTTGCCTCTTGTCCACTCTATCTGGATATTTTGGGCATTGAGTAGCCAAGTGACTCAACAAGTTTGAAGTCCCATTCCTTTTACTGCCACATGCATACTCTTTTCCACAATACTTACATTTTGCCTTAGGATGGATAGGGTCATCACTAACCTTTATAAAATGTTCCCACACCATTGATGGAGGCTTAGAAGGTTTTCTTTTAGTCACCAAGGCAGGCTGAGAAGATGTAGGTTCAGGCTGCTCACTTTGATTGGTTGGACTCTCCTCATTTTCAGGTATAGTAATAGGTGTTTGAGGTTCACTTCCAGGCGTTCCAGGTGGATCATTGCAAGCATCAGAAGCCATCTATCATATATAAAACACAATGGATATTAATTAATTATAAGTTCATAACATAAAGTGATATAAATCAGTAAATCCATTATTTTTTATAGACTAAACTCCAAAGTCTTAACGAAGATGAAAGTGATGAAGCCGTTTTAAAAAGTGAAGCTGCACAACCCTAGTTACACCACCAAAATGCCAAAAAGTGCGACCTGAATAAATGAATATATAGATAATGAATTAGATTTAAAATGAAGCACTCATACTAACATTTACCCAAAAATAAAAACAAAACAGATCAGTAACAATATAAAATTATTTCATTGGAAATAAATTGAAGCTCAGATAACATACTAATTTTAATTAGATTTAAAATAAAGCACTTATACTAACATTTACCCAAAAATAAAAACAAAACAGGTCAGTAACATGTAAAATTATTTCATAGGAAATAAATTGAAGCTCAGATAACATACTAATTTTAATTAGATACATACCTGCTTACTTGGAGTGGAGTGTGTGGAATATGTAGGGTAGTGAAGTGCACATGGACTTGAAAAGTTTTTAAGCATAATAAAACTGGTCATGTTGTCGGCTGGCCTTTGCTGTCAATGTGAAAAAATTATAGAAGCAGATGTAGATGGCCTTAAGTGGAAGGGAACAATTGCACCAGTTTAAGCTTTAAATTATAATTATCTACAAATAAAACCAAGTGATTATTTACATAAGGGAATTTTAGCGTTTAGTCCCTAGTTGACAATCGAAACTAGGTTTAGTCCCTCTATAATCTAAAAAGTTGACGTTAGTCCCTTTTTGGATAGAAATGCACATTTAACTGTTAAATGTTACACGATTTCCAAACATGTGTGATGATTAGACGAAACTACCCTCACGTGTTAAACACGCGAGGGACTTCAGTAAAATCATATTTTTATGCCGAAAATACCCCCCATCCAATGGCTAGGGGTACAACAGTGTGATCGACGGTTGAAATTAAATTTTAATTGAAGGAGGGATATTTGATTCATAGGCCATCAATGCTGCAAAAAATTTCACAGTCGAGGGACTGAAATCCAAAGGGTTATTCCACCCTCCCAACTGACTATTAGACCATCTCATGTTTATATTTTTAATCTGTAAACCTCCAACGTGTTCCATTATAATCCCAGTTGTGCTATGATTTACTAGACATTGGCGTCCTGGTCAGTAATCGATCAAGCCGTCTTCCTAATCTGTCCATCTACTATGAACTTAGTTCATATACATTACCCGTCTTCCTGACAGTTGTTTTCTCGTGAAAGGCACTGAAAAATGAAAACATACACATTAGAAAATGTATCAAAAGAGAATGGAAAATACAAATTGAAATTAGTCTTAAATCCCTTCTGTAAATATATAAATTTAAGTTACATCCCTTTTCAGTTCATCCTCCTCCATTGATAAAGATTAAATCTAATAACCAACACCGACATGAAATGCTAAAAAGAGTGAGCTATCTCTGATTTTCAAACCTAACATACATTATTGCAATTGCTTGATTCACCACCTCTACCTATTATAAAACTAGATGAATAATATATGAAGTTCAGGAAGAAGAACCTGGGTATATGCTTTTGCTAGAGAAATTTTAGGCTTTTCAACATGTAAAATTCCCACTTTTGGAATTGTCCATTTTAACTTCAGCCTTGAATCTTATTTACGGGCTTTGAAGAAGAAAATATGACCGTTTGTTGCAAACGATCATATTTTGAGGCTAACTTGTGATCATCGTGACCGTTGATCACAATGCTATACTCCAACCGTTGGATTAAAAGGGGGACATTTTCGGCATAAAAATGTGATTTTATTTAAGTCCCTCACGTGTTTAATCACACGTGTTTAGAAATCATGTGCCATTTAACAGTTAAATTGTATTTCCATCCAAAAAAGGACTAACGCCAGCTTTTTGGATTATGGAGAGATTAAACCTAGTTTTGATTATCAACTAGGGACTAAACCCTAAAATTCTCTTTATATAAAATAAAACTAAACAATTTAGGAGAAGTTATTTAGGTAAAACAAAACAGATCAAGATCCAATTTAGGTAAAACAAAATAGATCAGTGCTATGTAAAATTATTTCATGCAAAACTAAACAATTAGGGCTTAGTGATTTGGAAGAACAAGAGGTTTAAGGTACATACCTGCTTAGGAATTTGGGTTTAAATCCTCACGTACACCCAACAAGTAGTAGCCGGACCAAAACTGAACCACAGTTATCATAAATCAGTCTGGTGATAGATTATGTGTGCACTTGAAATTTGAAAAGAAAAAGAAAAACAAAAAATGAATGAATGAAAAGTTTAAAAACAACAAGGCCCCTTGATGTTAGACGAAGAAGGAGAAAGAGAGAAGGGCAAAATGAAGAAGGATACCTGGCTGATCGTCGGAGGATCTGGTTGGCTGAGCGAGGTAGTCGCCGCCGAGGTTAGAGAGAGAAAAGGCCAAATACTGAAAGAGTAGTCGATGGTTTTAATGTTTTACAAAAGGGGTGGTAGGTTACTTAGGGTTAGTTTGGTTTTTTACTTACAGTTTTACCCTTAGATATTCTTAAAAATTACAAATTTATTTTAGTATATGGGCTAGCAGATTGGGTTGGTTGGGTATTGGTTTCGACCACCCAGATCCGCCAACCAATCCACTCTTATTGGATTAGATTGGGTTGGTTGGGTATTGGTTTCGACCACCCGGATCCGCCAACCAATCCACTCTTATTGGATTTCAAAAACAGTAAACCGATCTGCCCCGATCTTATCATTGGATCGATTTTGATACAACGATGGTTGGATTGGATCGGTCGGTTTGGGCGGATCGAATCAGAAATGCACACCCCTACTCAAAACTACCAATATTCTTTCTAACTTCTTCTTCCTTGCAAGGAATGTTTTTCTTGGTCCTATTTATGGACAAGAGACAAAACCTAGGTCAAATGAGACAAATGACCAAAAAGGGCATGAGTGCCCTGGCAACAACCCACGCACAATACAGAGTGCTTAAGGAGCATCGATAGTCCTCATATGGAATATCGATAGTCCCTTGATCTATTGACAACAGATCAGGGGAGTATCGATACTCCCTTATGGCAGTATCGATAGTCCCTTGATCCGTTTAGACACACAAGTCAGGGGAGAATATCGATACTCCATTGGGGTAGTATCGATAGTCCCTTAATCTGTTTAGACAAACAGGTCAGGGGAGTATCGATACTCCATTGAGGTAGTATCGATACTGCCATGATCTGTAGTCAACAGGCCAGGGGAGTATCGATACTCCCTCAGAGCAGTATCGATACTGAAAGGCAGTATCGATACTCCCTTGGAGTAGTATCGATACTCATTAACCAAGATAAGATTTTACTCTTTTTGATGTGTTCTAATGTTCTAAGTCCATTCTTGCTAATGATGCTTAGGTCTTATGCAATCTAGTCACCTATGAAATGATAATGAAGGTTTACTTACCAACTGATGGTGAGTTTCGGTGACGAGATCGAGTCTGATGGCGTGCTTTAGTTCCGATTGCCGATGACGTTTGAGTTTTGCATAGAGGGAATGCCTAACCCCTAACTCAAATTAGACTACACATTAAGAGATTTGTTCTTTCATGAACATTGACAAACCCAAGGGACATTTCAATCTCCGCATTTGTCAATTTCATGACAAAAACCCCATACATAAGAAATTTCCAAAAGAAACACTGCATTACAACACGGATATTCTTACATGGGACTCAAATTAGAATGCAACCCCTTCCCAAACTGAAACAACACAACTAACATGAGAATTTCAACAAAATCACACAAGATTCATCAAGATATCACAATATATATTCAAATCAACCATGTCCTTGAGTTTAACAAAACTCCCCATATCTTGTGCAACTCCCCCATACATTTTTCTCCCCCTTTTTGGATTGAAATCGACAAAGGCCGAAGGGAGAGTATGGAAGTGGCAACCATAATAGTATATCAGGGATGCAAAGAAGTGGCAAAACACAGAGCATGCTATTAAACAAATCCATATTCAGTGAAAAATAATTCAAATTTAAATATGATGTGCTAAGGACGTAAACAACAAAAAGAGTTTTAAACAAAATTCAAATACTGAAAGTAACCTATGCTAAGGATAGTCCTAGTCTAATCTTCATCATCCATCTCATCCTCATCATCGTCAGCTGCTTCATCGTCATCATTGTCATCATCGCCATCATCCTCGTCGTCAGCAGCAACTGAAAAAGCCCCCACGGGAGGTTCGACAAGAGGAAGGTCGTGAGCCGCGGCGTAGTGGTTGACAATGGGTACCATCTGCCCCAACATAGTGTGCATATCCAAGTTACACTGTTGCATGTTGATGGAGGCCTCACGAAGCTGAAGAAGGATGCTCATGACACCTCATTCCCAAGCAACTCGAACCGCTTCAGGAGTATTTTCCGCAGGAGGATCAGGAATAGGCGCAGGGGCATCTGCATCAAGATGCAAAGTGCTATTCTTTGAAGCAGACTCATCAATGGTGTGCTTCCCCTTTTGAATTGGTTCACCCGTAGGAATTACCAAGCCATTGTATTCTAGGATACGGCCAATGAGTTTAGGGAAAATTAAAGACCGGTTCCCTTTGTACATCGAGAGATGGATCATTTGGTGAACAATGAAGTGAGCAAAATCGAATGGAGAGTGATTGATTATGTGAAACAGAAATTCACCCATAAGTTGAGTGATATCACTCTTGTTCCCTCCAGTGGGATACAAGTTGTAGGCTGTGATGATGGCAAGAAGATGGCAATGAAACAGAACATGTTTCACAAGAAACTTGTTATCCCGTGTCTAAGGATGGACAAAACCCGTAAGGGTACGAGATATTTGATCTTGAAAAGGAACGATAGGTTCCTCACGATTCTCAGGAGGGGGAAACACAATGGGATTGGCTACTGCTTCAATTTTGCAAATATCATAGATCGTTTTAGGAGTAACCGTGATGATCTTACCCATCACATAGGTTTTGAAGGAGTAATTTGTAGAATCAAGGTCATGCATATTTGAGTAAAATAAACGCACAAGCCTAGCGTAGGAGGTTCCCTCGTCTTCTAGTAGATTGATGTTATGAAGCATGTGCATGATCTCATAGATTTCAAGGAAGACACAACGACCGTACTTGACCTTACGTTCTACAATGGGGGAACGTTTGGAAAACATTTTGTTATAGTCCTTCAAGCAATTTGCCGAGTAGAATTTTTCTCCGGTGACCGGACAAATGGTAGGGGACCATTGTCTAGCCACGCCCTTTCCTTTAGGGTTGGCGGAGGAGGAAGTGGCGGTGGAAGGGTATTTTCTCTTGTTGCCACCAGCCATAGAGAAATATGACTCAACGATAAACAAAATGGGGCTATACAACCTTCAAAGAATGGATCCAAGCAACCACAACCACAATGAAGGAGCAAACTAGGGCATAAGTTACACCTATAGCAATGATATACAAAATCTAGGGTTTGTATGAACCCAAAGATTTGCAATAGACAAGAAAAGTAGTGAGAACTTACCCTAGAAGATCGTCATAGAGAGAAACGGAGAGGAATTGATGAAAATACCCAAGAAGGAGGAAGAAGATAGAGAAGTTGGAGGTTCACCTTGAAGAAACCTTCTCAAAACCACACTCTCTCTCTCAAGAACTTAAGAAGACTGATGAATAGTGAAAAAATGATCGATACTTCCCTATAAAAGGCCCCAAGTTGCGCAAAAATTGAGACAAGTCGTGTGCGCCTAAAACAGGGAGTATCGATACTCCTATTTAGTCCTCCTGTAAGTATGCCCGATACGCCCAGTATCGATACTCGTAGATGGAGTATCGCTACTCCAATTTACCCTGATTCCAGGGATGCCCAGTATCAATACTCCCCATCAAAGTATCGATACTCCAAACGCAAGTTTTCCAGATGTGCCCAGTATCGATAGTCTTCCAGAGGACTATCGATACTCCCAGTAGCACAGCCTAGTATCGATAGTCCCATTTGGAGTATCGATACTGGTTGAAGTTTCAGCTTAACTAAGATTCTCTATGCACCCTAATTGATATGTTGGCTTCTCTAATCCCCATTCATGCGAGCACCCAATAACCCCAACTCACAGGACACAACCATCAAGATGTGCAATAAGGCAACGAACATGAAGTCTTGCATTTCACAAGTTTTTCAAGGATATACTTCAACCACACATAATGAGAACACAAGTTTAAATTGGTGACTGAGGTCATCGAGTCGAGAAATACGTAAGATTACTAGCGATGATGTTTCAACATATGACATGATCCTCGAAAGTTGATTGCTCATTAGGATTCTACTCTCTCTTGGCTATCTCAACTCCCACTAGTATGGAGAACAAATCACAACGCACGCTCAACATAGTTCAAGATCAACATGTTAGGGCATTTTCGTGAATGTGTATTTTAGAATATAAAGAGCCCAAGAGCATGTATCATGACTCATCAAGACTAACCGAGAGTTTATTATTGATTTGTTATTGATTTGCTCTCAAGGCACCGAGCCTCGCCATGTGATCACACTACGAGTGGTCATGCCACCAAGCTCAAAATCGTTTTCGAGAGCTTACTCTTTTAGGTGGCTCCACAAGCTCAAAATCTTTTACGAGAGCTTACTCTTCAGGTGGTACACCGAGCTCAAAGGCTTTTACGAGAACTCACTCTTGAGGTGTATATCAACAGCATTGTTTGAGAAAAACGAACCACAAGTGCAATGATCGCTCATCCATACTAGTTTGGTTAGACGTAGTTCGAGAGAGGGACCAAATCGCATAAACTAAGATCAAAACACATACATTTAATCAATACACAAGATACACACACAAATTCTTACAGATTCGAATGAAAGTAGTGACGCAACAAACTAGTGACCTCAGTTTGCATATCAAGAATATTCAACAAAATCAAGTTGAAAGGTCCATGTTTTATGTTTGTCGAATTTCGTGTCAAAGGTAAACTCAAGATGGTCAATGTAACTTGAGTTAGAGTCTAGTGAGTCTTGGTTCACTTCGGTTGAAAGAAAAGAAATCTACAAAGGCTCCGAAGAACTCAACTCACCACCGGAAGACATCCTAGGATGGTAAGTGA
>MVGT01003545.1:71699-101142 GCA_002174775.1 Macleaya cordata | reverse complement strand
CCGAGACTCACTAGACTCTAACTCAAGTTACATTGACCATCTTGAGTTTACCTTTGACACGAAATTCGACAAACATAAAACATGGACCTTTCAGTCTGAATTTTATTTTTAAGAAAAAATCAAATTCATCTTCTTCGAATTTGTTTTTAGATCTGAAATAATTTTTTTGTTTGAAGAAAAAATCAAATTTAATTTTTCTTTAAAAGTTAAAAAAAGAAAAATCCGATCGTGAAGAAGAAAGAAGAAAGAAGAAAGAAGAAGAAGAAGAAGAAGGAGAAGAAGAAGAAGAAGAAGAAGAAGAAAAAGAAAGAAGAAGAAGAAGAAGAAAAAAGAAGAAAGAAGTAGTGGTGGTGGTGGTGGTGGCCGGCACATTTTTTGTTAGGATTTTTTTAGGGTGTTTTTTAGAGTTGGGTGGAAATATACTGTCCCATTTCTAGAGAACCACTCCCCTAGTAAAACTAAATCCATCCCCCTAACCAACTTAGAAAATTTGATCCCCCATCCAACCTGTCCATCCCCTAAACATTTTAGAGAACTCCTTTAACAATCCACAAAAAAAACAGTGCGAGATGCTCATGTAGTAAGATGGGACCCACCACTTTTCTCCTCCTAAAAGTGTTTTGAAGGGGTTCCAACTTACATGGCAATATGGGACCAATCATGCCATATAAACATCGGGCACAACTTTTGTAAGTTGGTCGGTCCAAAAAGTACTACTAGTACGTGGAATCCATAATTAGTAGGAAAAAGTACAAAAAACCTTAGTTTGGAGAAATTGCATCCAAGTCACATTTTCAAACTAAATACAAAAACAGCACCATCCTCTAATTTTTGTCCAAAATCTTCTAAAAATACCCTCTTAGCTTTTTACTATCTAGACCTTTTATTCTTCAATCTAGACCCTTTATTCTTCAATCTAAACCCAATTCTAGACCCACATGTGGGATCATTTCATCTAAAAGTAAGGGTATTTTAGGGTAAAATAAGGGGTGGGTGCTATTTTTGTATTTAGTTTGAAAATGGTGACTTGGCTGTAATTTCTCCAAACTAAGGTGTTTTTAATGTACTTTTCCCTAGTTAGTATGTGGTTCGAAATTTCCGATCAGTTTTTAAGAATTTCAATTTGAATTCTCGTATATTTACTAGAAGGCCACCGATATTTCACACAACAAATTACTATTTCCACGTAAATTTTGGGCGTATTATTGGTCAGTTATAAGTAATTTACAGTACAATACTGTCGATTGTATAAAGCCAATAATTTACTTTGTAATTGTGTTGCCAATTCTACATAACTGATAAACTATGTTTTACTATCGAGTCGACTATATGGAATTTGACAATTGTTCTGTGGATATAGTGAAAACTTGTGTGAAAATATCCAAAATCGTAGGGAAATAGTCAAAATTTGAAAATTGATTTCAGGCTCTATTGGTTCTAAAATACAAATTCTACCTGAAAAAATACAAAAAGAAAAACACCTTAGTTTGAAGAAATTGCATCAAAGTCACCATTTTCAAACTAAGTACATTTTGGAGTAAAATAAGGGGAGGGTATTGTTTTTGTATTTATTTTGAAAATTGTGACTTGGGTGCAATTTCTTCAAACTAAGGTGTTTTTAATGTACTTTTCTCAATTCTACTTGTTTTAAAACTAATTATTTAGGTTGTGAAAAAGCGATCAAAAAACAAAAAATAGGTTGAGAAAAGCAGACACATATTGCGTAAGAAGGGGCCCTATCCGCATACATCGTTAAAAGTACATATAAGTTTACATTTGGTTGTGGGGTTCACATAGAGATGATTCAAGGGTTGATTTTAAGTTGAAATGTTCTCCTCATCATGTAAATCATCCTCACAAAAAACAACGGTAAATAAATAGCTTAATTACCGTTGATTTTCTGTGATTTTCAAACACCGGATGATAGGGCTATAAATTCTAGAATGTACTAATTTTTTGTGAAGATTAACATAGTGAGGGGAACATCCTCACCCAATATCATCCCTTAGATCAATTTCTTGTGGGCTCCATAAATAATGTATAAATACCAATATATGAATAATAATGTATTTGATCCACACTCTTGGCTAAATAAGCCTTTTTTATTCAAGGGATTGGAAGTGTTAGAACAAACTGATTTTTTAATATTGATGATTTGTATGGTAAAGAGAACATTTTCACAAAACAATCAGAGATCACCATTTCAATAGTGCGTGTCACAATAAGGTCAAGAGCACCTAGTTCATCCGTATGATCCCTTCTCTTCCATAAAACTAATATTATTTCGGGCATTACTACCGGGACACCAGATTTTGAGACCAAAGATTACATCTGTTTATTTTATTGATTATAAACCAATCATAACAGTTGCTGAAAAAAACATTAATTCTATTTTAACCCCTCATACCACTTTTAAAAAGCAGATGTAATATTCTGGTGTCAAATTCTGGTGTTATTCTAACAAAATCTATTATTTCAGGGAACAACCGGCTAAAACGAATGACTTCCACATATTCTAGGTCTGACCTGATCACAACTTTTGGATTTTCTGTTGTGAATAGCCCGTGGATTAAAAATGGAACTTAAATAAACAACTTTTGGATTATCTGTTGTAATTACCCAATGGACTAAAAATGAAACTAAAATCTATAGGGGCTGAGTGAACTGTGGAGGTGAAAGTGTTATCTGACATAAAAGCCGTCATAAAGCGAAGTGGAGGATTAATCAGAAAACTAATTTACCCAGAAGATATTCAATCTAAATGAGATTTTAAAACTTGATACCCACAATACTCAATGGTTGCTAAATGTTGACCTTACAAGTAGATAGAAGATAAAAAATAGAGTAAATATGGACCATACCAGACCAGACCAAACTACTCATCAAATTTTACCAAAACCCCACAATTATCTATTCCTTGCAGAAAAAAAAAAAAAAAAAAACCCCCCTCTACTGTTTTGCATGTCAAGAACAGAATTAGTTGGACCTGGATTACTCCATCTGCAAAGACTTGACAAAACATAGATTTCAAACCCATCTTCAAATTAGTCATCGCACAACAGCTTAATTATTTGTTAAATCTGATAGGGGGGATTAAGAGATCAATGGGGTCCACAAAAATGTTTGTTTACACTAATCTGTCAAGCCTTTGGGTTCCCGCTCCCGCTCATCGTTTATAAGTTAGACCTCCTTAAGCTTGGTGATTACTAAAAATGACTGACAAAGCAACATGACATTTTCTATACCACAACTTCTGCTATAACAAATTTTCAGGATCTTCAAGAACTCAAACAAAACTTCATACCACAAATTTTGATGAAGATGTTTTTGAATCTTCATTATTCTCAGCCACTGCAGCTACACCTGCAACGGAAAGCAAGATTAAAAGGATAATAATTTGCAAGACCTAGGGTCCAAGAAAACAAACAAATACCACTTCATGTTTTTAAATGTTTTCCTTTTAATTTTTCAATTGATACTACTATTTCATGTTGGACCAATAGCGGCTAGACCTCGATTCCTATCCCCCGAACAGGATAACTCCTAAGCATTCCTCCAAGTTTGAAATAAAGAGAATAGATATGCCAAGCACATGCTTATGTAAGCTCCAGTTTTGCTAATGTTGGGTGTTCCAATACAAATCTCGATACAAAAGAAACCGATGCCAACTTGTAAATGTTCAGGAACATCAAACAACCACAAAACTAGAGGTTTTAAGCTCGTTTTTGGTATGTCACTACTATTGAAATAATAGCCTTGTGCTTGACTGACCAACAAAGTATTCCACGACTTATTTGCATCGAGAACCAAACATGATATGCAATCAAAGTGATTAATACATTCTTATTATCTGCGAAAATCTTATAAAGGCTTTAATCACCTGCGATTCTACACCATTATGAGATTAAGGTAGCACAGTGTGGATACATTGCACTGTTTCTAGTACACATGCAGCGTTGAACGAGATTTCTTATGTAAATCTGGCACAAGATTTGAATAGACACTTGATATACTACATGTTGCCATGTGATATAATCTATCACCAAACAAAATTTAATTACTCGTGAAGATAATGAGAAATATGCGGGTTGCTATTACTTCCTGTTAACTTTCAAGATCATTGGCATGTTCGCTGTATTTTATTTAGTCCAGTCCCTCCTTTATCTTTCTCTGGAAGTTTCTCACCAAGTACCTCTTCATTGTTGATGAAAACTCTAGAACTTTTACTCTATTAAGAATAGAAAATTTTCACATAATCAAGTAAACATACCACAAGCATCAGCAAAACTTGTAGAGTCATGCAATTAGCAAAGTTGAAATAGCAGTTTGTGATTGAGCTCTGGAATTTGGGATTGTGTCTTTTTTACTCCTGGTATATATTTTTTAAGGAAGAAGAAGAGGAAGAGAAAGGAGTGAAGAAAAAGAAAGAAATGGAGAGGTTAGGGTTAGAACTAAAGTTGCCGCCTATAAGTAAATAAGGTCTCCCACAATATAGTGGAATAGGAAAAAAAAAAAAAAAACATAACGTCTAACACTCCTCAAGCTAGAGCAGACAAATAAGACATGTTCAGCTTGATACGAAATGAAGAGAACAGACTTCTACACAAAGCCTTGGTGAAATGTAACCAAATTGACTTATTAACTAGCAGCCTGAGGAAAGGGTTTATAATCTGTTCTGACCACCAGATTGAGAATCAGTGACAATTAACCTCAACGTGTTTCATTCACTCATGAAACACCAGGTTACTTGTAATACATATAGTGGCTTTGGTTTTATACAATAGCTAAGTTACATTGTATTCCAGTGTCCATATCGTGAAGCACAAAGTGAACCCAAAACATTTTAGAAGTATGTGCATTCTCTTATGTTTATACTAGTCAGCCACACGCACGATGCACGTACAAAAGGAAGCACACATGCAACGACAGAAAAAAAAAAAAAAGCCAGAGGGGTAAGTTGAAAATATACTTAAACTTGTTAGGTTGGTTAGCAGATTCTATCACGCATGATTCTTGTTGTTACTTGTTAGCCTACAATTCTTAGTTTTCAGTTTATGACATGGGTATTTTAGTCAATTTTTTCTATGGCCAGACGTCCATTGACTGGAAGGAGAGTTCTGTTTATATATAGTATAGATTGTAAATCAGATCTCTGGTCGGTCCCATAATACAATTGAAGAGAAAATAAAACAAAAAGTCCAAGAGATCCCAGGAAGGAATATTCTGTTCTAAAATTTGGAACCAAATGAAAACTAAGGGGAGTTCTCCTGTGGCTGAAATGGATGGTGATTGATGCTGGAAGCGATAATGTGGAAGACTGAGAATCGAGGGCTCAAATGTGATACAAAAGGAGGAATTCATACTATTCCAAGAGCTCAAGGTTGACTAAAACTCCCACCATTAATGTTCAAACCTAACATACTGGAGTTCTCAACAACAAAGCATTCACATAGAGCATAAGAGTTTGAATCAATCTACGGCTGGTTTTCTCCCCTACCCTCCCCTATATAGACCTTTTATTGTAACCTAGTTTAATTTAAACAAGTTAAGTTTGAGGTGCTTTGACGCTGTGCTTGAGGCACCACTCCCCCGAGAGTACCAGCACTTCTTCGTAACAATTCATTTAAGTCTAAGGTCTTTGGGAAATGCAAAGCGGAGAACTTGGGATCTTTAGTTGTACTTTAAGATGCAGGTTGGCAATTGCTTCCAACCTACCTTGACCCCCTTGAGAGGCAAGTTCTAAATACAACGGTTGTTTAGTGCATTAATATCATGAGTTTGAAAAGAAGACAGGAATTAAAAGCACCTTATCAAATGGCTAGCTACTTTTTACCTCTGTTTCCTTTTGTGGTTGATAAAATTGTAGAAGTAAAAGCAAGATCTTCTGTGGATAAGGATTTTGCAAAGAGCAAAGTACTCTTTCATTGAGAAAAAGAAAGTTTGTTATCTGAAACGCAATGGTGGGATCAGGTGAGGAATTTGAAAGAGGTGAGCAAACCATTGATGAGTAAACTTTAAATGCTTGTAGATAATTGGGGCCACTTTGGTAACCGTTTTGTGAATAATTTTTGGCTGGAAGCATTTATGGCCAAAATCCATTTTCTTAGAGTAATTTCATAGAGAAATGTACCAAATAATTGAAAATGCTAGTGATTAGGTGCTGGTGCTCCTAGGAGTGGTGGTGGTTATGTCTGGAAGTGCTAGTGATTGCGTTCCGGTGTTGTGGTGTTAGTGGTATGGTGTGGTGGTGGTGGTGGTGGTGTCGTGATGACAGTGGTGAGGATGGTAGCGGGGTGGAACTATTTATGTTTATGTAAACAACTCTTCTTTTTTATGATTATAATAAACAAATAGTTCCACATTCCAAAATAGTTAATTACTTATGTTTGAAAAAAAACACATTTTCTACATCGATAATTTATTGTGAGGTTGACGAAAAACTCACATAATCATCCACATAATTGATTATTTTAATCAAGATTTTAAAAATCGTATTGTATCGTACAATACGTATAGCATCAAGCATACGACATTTCAATATTTGGAAAAATATCGTTTTAGCCCGAATCATGTGTCGTTATCGACGGGTTTGGTCGACCAGCAACTTGAAAAAAATTGACTTGTTATTTTTTCTTTTTGTTTTTCTTCTTCCAACCTATTTTAATAGTGATGTAGGGCCCTCTTGTGTTAAACTAAGTTAATTGGAGAGAGCTTTGGGAGTTTTTTTAAGGATAAAAGGGTTTTGGCTCCTAAAACCCTAGATCACAAAATTCAAGATAACTTTCTCCACGTTTGTCGGATCAAGATTCTGTTTGTTGTGTTAAATTTGTAGAAGAAGAAAGCATCTTACTTGTGGTGGTTTTTCAAGCTTTGTGCCACTTTTAGGAAAGTGTCATTAAAACACCAAAGAATCCCTACCCCCTAGTTTTGTCACTTTCTTGTTACCAAAGTAAGTTTCTTCTTTCTTTCCACCTATTTTGTTTTACTTTAAAATTTAAAAAAGTACTAAATATGTCTAGTAAGGAAGGGGATGTTGCACGGGACCATTGTACTAAGATAGGTGAGGGGAAAATTTCAAGTTGAAAGTTGAGATGTAACCATTGTAAGAAAGAATATTCGGGAGAGATTACGAGGATGAAACATCACCTCGCGAGTATTAGAAGTAATCTTGCGACTTGTCCAAATACCAAAGAGGTGAAAGAATTTATTTTAAAAAATCTTGGTGAGTCAGCAAAAATAAAGAAAAAAAGTAAAGATAATGATGAAAAAAAAGATGGGAAGAAGATGTTGAAAAAGTGGGTCCCTTGTCTAAACCAAAAAAATTATGATGGGTGCGTTCCATAAAAGTGGGTCAAGACAAACCCAACAAAATAATACTTTGAAGACCATGTTAAAGAAAGTTGATAGGGAGGAGGTATGTGAGAGCATTGTAAGGTATTTATATGATGCAATCCGCTTCAACTTGGTAAATAGCCACTATTTTCAAAAGATGTGTGTGGATCTATGTTATTAAAATCGGGGCCTAAGCGGATTTAATCGGTGCCTAGGCGTTAGGCGCCCCTCAGCCGCCGCGACTTGGGTTACTAGGCGTCCAAGGCCGACTTGCAGCCAAAATCGGGGATTAGGCGCCCGATTTGTGCTAATCGGCTAGGCACTTTGGCGCCGACTAGGATTTCATAACCAAAAAAAGAAAGAAAATGAAGAGATTAAAGAGAGAAGAAGATATAAGATGTCGCCGGAAATGAAGGTTTTGCAGATCAGTCGTCGCCGGTAAGTGGTTCTCTCCATCTCACTGGCAGCAGCTCCATCTCACTGGTTGCAGATCCATCTCACTGGCAGCAGCTCCATCTCACTAGCAGCAGCCTCCTCCCTCTTCTTTCTTTCTAACTGGCGGCTGTAAATCTGCTTCAATTCTGATTTCAGTAACCCTAATTGTTAAATAATGTTTGGGGTTATAAATATTGGGTGGGTTGAGCTTGGGTTTTAACGATTTAAGTAAATTTGGTGGGTTGGGCTTAGGTTTTAAAGATTTTAGTGAGTTTTGGAAGGCTGGGTTGGGATTTTATATGTTGGGTTTTAAGTTTTAAGTTAGTTTGGGTGGGCTGGGATTGGATTTTAAAAATATAGGAGGGGTTTTGGGTAGGCCGACTAATTGTGACTAATCCCCTTCTAGTCGGGCCAAGGCGCTAGGCGGGCCTGGGCCACCTAGCTTCCTGGGCAGACTTTTACAACATAGGTGTGGATAGAACAAAGTTTGGAAAGGGGTTAAAGCTACCAACTTATTATGAGGTTAGGGAAAAAAATTTAAGAAGGAAGTGGCAAGAGTAGAAGAAACATTAGAAAAGTACAAATGGGTGGAAGACAACGGGTTATACAATCATGTCGGACGGATGGAAAACAAGGTCAATCACTAACTTCCTTGTTACTTGTTAGTTAGTCTAAAGTGAACTCAATTTCTAAAAAGTGTTGATACTTATAAATTTTTCATGATGCCTCCAACTTGTTTAAGCTTGTTGATGAGGTAACTGAGGAGATTGGGGAGGAACATGAGGTACAAGTGGTGACCGATAGTGCATCCATTTGTGTGAAGGTGTAGATGGAGAAGAGGAAGACTTTATTTTGGTCCCCATGTGCGGCTCACTACATAGACCTCATGCTCCAAGACATAAATAGTTATTTGCCAACCAACTACGACAGAATGAAGAAAGTAAGGAAGATCACAGTTTATGTCTATAGGCATATGCATGGGTCTTGAGTTGTATGAGAAAGTATACAAAGGAGTTGACATGGTGAAAGCGAGCATTACTAGATTTGCCACGTCATATCTCACAATGAAGAGCCTACACAAGCATAAGATTGAATTGAGAGTCATGTTTGGTTCAGAAGAGTGCTAGGTAGTTTGCTCATGCTCCTTAGCACACTTAACTGCTTTGGCAGATGTGTCAACCATATAATTGTCCACCAAAAATTCACGATGATCATTTAACCCGTCAATAAACCTCAACCTTTTCTTTTCCTCGGTAGCTACTATTTTAGAAGCGTACATTGGAAGTCTAGTGAATTGAATCTCATACTCAGTTACTGACTTAGTGTTGTGCTTCAGTTCGAGAAACTTCTTTTTAGCAATTTGAATACTTCTTGGGAAATACTTAGCATTGAATAAATGGATAAATTTTGTCCAAGTCCTCCCAGTAAGATCCCAACCATGAGTTGTACACATCCACCACAATTAAATGTTGCCATTCTTGGTTTGAATACTTCAACACAAGTTGGCCCTGGCGCTCGGAAAATCTTTTCCATATCCTCCTTCCACGTGTGAGCATCCGTTGGATCACCTGATGATCCCGTGAACTCTGTTGGATGCTCTCACGTGGAAGGATGATATGGAAAAGATTTTCCAAGCGTTAAGGTCGACTTGTACTGAAGTAATCAAACCAAGAATGGTGACATTTCAGTTATCGGAAGATGCTCATCGGTGGTGGATCATGTGGATGTCTACAACTCGAGGTAATGATCTTACTGGGATGACTAAAACATAATTTCTCCAATTATTTAATACTAAGTATTTCCCGAGGATTATTCAAATTGCTAAAGAGAAGGAGTTTCTCGAACTAAGGCAGGTTACTACGTCATTTACTAAGTATGAGATTCAACTCACCAGACTTTCAATGTTCACTTCTAATATGAGAGCTACCGAGGAAAATAAGTGGTTGAGGTTTATTGACGGGTTAAATGATCATTACCATTAATTTTTTGTGGGCAACTATCTGGTTGACACATATACCAAGGCAGTGGAGTGTGCAGAGAGTATGAGCAGGACTACCTATCACATAAGAAATCACGGGAGCAGGCAAAGATTGAAGATCAAGCTGATCAAAAGGGTGGTGGAAACTCATCTAAAGGATCAAATAACCAACACCATAATGGTAAGAACTGTCAATCCCATAAGGAGAATCAACAGAATAACCAATCCTGAAAGAGAAGGAAAGGTAACCGAAACAATAGGGGGCAGTATTCGTGTACGTTGGGGGGAGGTATTACAGTAATCACAACTATCATATCCTGGGCCATCCATTTTTGGCTAATTCAAATGATTTGATCAACTATAGGAATGGTGTAATGAAAACTTCCTTTGGAAATATGTCAGTTGAGCTTAATATTTTTTGGCATAAGCTCTCAGCCACCAAACTTTGATGAGATTCCTCAAGTTAGCTTCATAAAGAGCACAGATGGTTTCCTAAAGTCGAGATATAACTTATAAAGACCCTTTAAAGGAATGTTTACCTCATTTTTGTTGTGATTTTAATATTTACAGTGTTAGTGAAGAAGTGAATTCTTTGCTGGATGTTACCCCTCTTATTGACACTAATAAGTGGAAAGCCAAAGTAGAACCCCTACCACCAATTGAGTCTAAGCATGTCCCTTATGTTGAATCACCAACTAAATTGGACTTAAAACCACTACCTTCTGAGTTGAAATATACTTATTTAGGTCTAAATGAGACTCTTTTTACTATTATTGCTTCTAAGTTGAGTGAGAAATAAGAGGAGATGCCACGAGGTAATCTAAATTTTTCCCGATCTAGTGCAGTGACACACAATGCTTGCACCTAGATACATTCTCTCGACATACTGGAACATACCCCTCTCAATTTCGATGTCTATACGGAACTCAGGATCATATTGAAATCTAGCAAATAAACCTGACTTTAAATAAAGTTTAATATAATTCTAAACTAAAAAGTAATAAACTAGTAAAACAAGAGTAAAGAGTTACGTTGGGTTTAGAAATAAACCCGCCGCATGGAGTGGCAGTGGCCTATGTAAGGATAGATTCCACCTCATGTTGATGATATCCCATATTGGTTCATAACAACTTGTTTTTTCTTTAAAGTTTGAAGCAATCTTTTCCTTGGCTGCATCAATTGCCTCGTATATATATCCAATAGACAGCTTTACATCCTCATCCACAAGCCTTAATTACCTTCACTAAAGGATTGTACAATTTAGACAATATTTAATCGCATTACGAAAGTGTTCATGACCAAAATAATTTAATGAACCTCCATCGCATCAGCTTTCTTGGCGAAGTGGCTCCTTTGTCATTCTTCCAAACCAAACATGGCTCTCAATTCAATCTTATGCTTATGTATGCTCTTCAATGTGAGATATGATGTGGCAAATCTAGTAATGCCCGTTCTCACCAAGTCAACTCCCTTTGTATATTTTCTCATAGTACTCAAGACCCATGCATGCTTATAGATATAAACTGTGATTTTACTTACTTTCTTCATTGTGTTAGAGTAGGTAAGCAAATTACTATCTATGTCTTGGAGGATGAAGTCTATGCAATGAGCCGCACATGAGGACCAAAATAACCTTTTCCTCTTGTCCATCAACACACATCTTTTGAAATAATGACTATTTACCAAGTTGAAAGGGACAGCATTTGCATACAAACACCTAGCAATGCTCTAACATACCTCCTCCCTCTCAACCTTCTTTAACATGGTGTTTATTGTGTTTTTTTGTTGGGTTTGCTCTGTCCCACTCTTAATGAATGCGCCCATCATAAATTTGTTGGGTTGAGACAAAGAACCCACTTTGTTGAACACTAAGTAGTTGGGATCGGCCTGACTCGGCGAGTAACTCACGAGTTACTCGTGGATCGGGGGTAGGCCGAGCCGAGCCAGTGCTGATCCCTCGAGTCACGTTTGGGCCGAGTCACTAATCTTTAACTCTTAAAAAAAATACTTTTTTACTTCAAAATCCTGCAAAACAAAAGAGAGGTGAAGGAGAGATAAGAGAAGAGCTCGACTGTGAGTGTGCAAGACTCCACGCTCGTCATATAGATCAGAGAAAAACATAATTTTTAGCTTAAATGGGGTTGGGTTAAGTGGGGTTTGGGCTTTAATTCAAGTATTTAAGGATGTATTTGGCTTGGGTTTTAAAGATTTAACTCTTAAGTGAGTTGGGTGAGCTGGTCTGGGTTTTAGACATTTAATTTTTAAGTGGGTGATAGGGGATTAGAAAACTATACAGGCCGAGTCACGGTCGAGTGACTCAGCCCTGACTCGCTTGACTCGTGACTCGCCCCTTGGCCGAGTCAGAGCTGAGTCCGAGCCCGACTACTTAGGTTGAACATCTTCTTCATCATATTTTGCTTCAACTTCATGATCATCCTCTTTCTAACTTTTTTTTGCTCAAATTAAGAATCATCTTCCAAAAAACGCTTTCACCTCTTTTTTGGTATTTGGACAAGGTGCTACATTTTGTCTAGTACCCAGAAGGTGATGTTCCATCCTCTGTAACCCCTCCCGAGTAGTCATGTTTACAATAGTTCCATTTCAACTTCAATCTTGAATCCCCTATTTTGGTACAATGCTCCAATGTTACTAGACATATTTAATTTTAATACTATTTGCAACTTTAAAGGAAAATAAATAGTTGGAAAGAAGAGGAACTTACCCAAGAAAGAGACAAAACAAAGGTCTAGGTCTTCTTTGGTGCTTATGTGGCACTTTCCCAAAAGTTGCACAAAGCTTGAAAAAAAACATAAGAAAGATGATTTTTTGTCCAACGAATCCAACGTAACAAACGTAATCACAAACCAAAGAAAGATGAGAAAGATATGATGATTTAGGTTTTAGAGAGAGAAAGTAAACCCAAAACCCTTTTGGCCTTTGAAAACTCTGAAGTTCTCTCCACTTAAAGTTTTTCTACATAAAATGCTCTAGAAGACTTTTAAAGAGGTTGGAAGAAGAGAAAAGCAATAAAAATTAAAAAAAAAAAATCGATTTTTAAATGTTGTTCTCGAGCCCAAACAGACGATACGATTCGTGGCTAAATATCGTGATGCATGGGATACGTACGATATTGATAACTATGCTAGTTTGGTAACACCTGGGTGTGATGATAAGGCCTCACCTATCAAAAAGGTCAAACCGTCCCCATGTTTCTATAGGATTCTTAGCATTGTCCTGAATTATTTGCATCTCCCATCCCATTGGAGTATTTTAGTAGTGATATAGCCATTCTCATGTATGAGCCTTTTGAGGATATTAGATAAATAGAAATACAGATGTCTGCCTAATTGCCACATAGAGGTTGACTGGCTCAGTAAGGCCAACCCAAACTTAGGTAACATATTTTGCACCAATACAAGCGAGCATGCCTTTAAGTATAACATCACAGTACTCAGCCTTGCACTGCAATTGGCCACAGTCTTCTGCGTTTTTTTTTTTTTAATAAATCATCCGCTTTCTACATTCCAAGTAATTAAATATCTCCTAGCAAAGGTACCCAATAGTGAACCAATTCATCACTTCATACGAGGACCTTAAAAATGGGACGTAGTGATTTGGAGATTGATTTTGTTGCTTTCCTTTCTTCTTGTATTTCATTTATTGGATTGGATGTTGTTGTTTTCCTTTCGGAGCTGTATTTCATCCAAGCTGTCTTTTGGTCATTGTAAATTGGGGTTTTCCACTTCTTTGGTTCCAATACTCTAAAGCACTGATCGTAAACTAAATACTCTACTTCAATCCAAACTAATAAGAGATGTCAAGGCTTTGTAACCTCTGAATCAACACCAAAAGAAACCAGTAAAGTTCATATTGACATTAAGTAAACAATGTGAACAGAAAACGTCAGCCGAAATGTAAACAAAACAAAAATCAGAGGCAGTTTAATTAAACTTTATTATAAAGAATACTAAAACAATAAGAAATCATGATAATTAAGTAGACATCTTTGAGAACATGATTTAAAAGAAAGAACCCTAGGAAGCTAAAAGATAATCCAAAAGCATTAGAGAGAGAGAAGAAGATGATTTGTACCTTGTTGAGTAATTGGGGATTCACCGTAAATGGCTTTGAGTTTAGAGAGAGAAAGTGGTGAGGCGTCGTCATTGGAGGCTTCAGCGAAAAGCTGTTGCTTCCAATCCCACATAGACTTCTTGAGTGATTTGTTGGTGTTGAGGAGAGTGTTCTTTTCGGCTTCGAGAGCTTCGATGTCCCTTTGCTGGTTTACTGAACGGATACTTAGGGCAGCAAATGCTCCAACTAAGAATGTATTGATCACCATATTGTTGTTGCTAGCTCTCACTATCACATCCAACGCCTTGCCTGCCCTCTCCATTCTCTCTCTCTCTTCCTCTCTCTCCCCCTTTCTCTCCCTGAGTTGAGACTTCAGAGAAGTTTTCTTCTTGGGTAAAACGGTGAAATTGGAATAAATAAAGACACGGAAAAACTGACCCGTGACCCGTCAACCCTAACCCGACCCATCAAATCTTACCCTACTTCAACCTGCTAGCTAAACAAGTTAGGTTTGGATTGAAAATTTCTCGCCTGGTACTCAAGAACCCTATGACGAGTTTCCTTGATTTACATAGAAAAATGTTAAGGGTTGGTGTATAGGCAAGCCCCCAAATGCAGTCCCCCTCTATAAGCACCCCTGATATGTCGAATAATCTTATCAGCACCCCCTATTCTTAATGGCACCCTAATTGTGGTCAAACTAATTTGACCACAAAATTGCCCAAAAAATCAGACTTTGTGTATGAGAGTGAGAGAGTAACAGAGAGTACGATAGAGAGATAAGAGTAAACACATAAGAAGAAGAAGAAGAAGAAGAAGAAGAAGACCTGTAAGTTCGAAGATCAACTCCAGAGAAGGAGAACTGCAGATCGAAGTATGGGCCATATGAGGAAAAGGAGAAGGAGAACAGTAGATCGACTCTAGAGATCGGTAAGTTCCATTTTTATTTTTTTTGAATTTTTTTGTTTTTATTTACAATGATATGAATTAGATTTAGCAACAAATTCATGAAGGATATCTCAATTTACCTATTTTTTTCAGCAAACGCCATTTTTGTTTTTTGAGTTAAGAGACATTGTAGGTTTATTTTTTTGGATTTTTAAAATCGGGACTGGATTACCGTTTAACACATAATAAATCTGATCCACTTTGGTTTCCTCTTTCGACTGCTTATTGTTGATTTATTTTTTTAGTGATTGAAGTGATTTCGTTGAATCGGTAACAAGCTACCAATTTTGGACCCTAAAACCAGCACATTGATGTGGAAGTAGTACTTACATATCAGCACATTGGTGCCGATTTTGAAACCTAAAATCGGCAGATTGGTGTTGAATCAGTCAAATAAATTCTTCATTAAATATTGGTGATACATTTTTTTTTTTTTTGTCGAGTGTATTCAAAATTAGGAAAATTATTGCCTATCCTCATTTGATTCATTCTAGTGTAGTTAAATTGTTTTAAGTTGTTTTGATTTATCAAGATATATAAACTAGAGGACAAGATTTTACATGATCCACTAGTTGATATGTTATTTACATAGGGAAGGAGTTGTTGAATAGATGTGAAAGAAAACACTACAAATCCATGGACCATACTTTTATTTTTTTATCCACAGCCTATAAGCCAACCAAAATCTATATTTGTTTATTGTTTTGGTGGAGGGCTTGGCTACTGCATTCATCTCTCTTTAGTGTTATTGGGTTTGTTATTAGATACACAACCACCACATTAATTGATTGGTTTTTGCTGACCATTTAAACTCACTTAATTTCATTTTGTCCATTTCTATCTTTTCAAGATAATAGCCTCGAAAGTTCCTCAAACGACTTCATTTTGGAAGAATAAAAAATTGGAGAGAAATTAAAGGCAAAATCGCTCTCAAGCTACACAGACACCACCCCCACATCCTACGTAGGTTGAGAAGCGTACTGAGACAACTGACCAAGCAGTTGAGGATGGACCTGTTCCTGGTGGTTCTCGAGTTCGAGATCTCTTGCCATCATTTGATAAGCATGTTGCTTATCAATTATAGTTTGGCAAGGTAAATTGTTTAATTTTTTGTTTATTTATTTTTTTTCCAATATTAGGAATGTAGCATCTACTATCAACTTTTGTTCTTGTAGGAATGAGAGTCAATTAAAATTCATAATCATGTGGCAAAGTTAAAGGTAAAGAATGTAGATATGTTCGAGAAAAGTTAAGGCGCCGGTTTGGTCTATTTGGAGGAGCATTCGTACGTGAACATCGATAAAGTCTTGATTGTGTATTTCTTTGAGAGTTGGCACAAATAGACTAATACTTTCCACCTTCTGTTTAGGGAGATTACTATCCCTCCTGAAAACTTGCTCTACATCTTGGGTATGTCGGTCCTTAGCAAATCTATAAGTGGTAGTAGCCACATATCGATGGAAAATGCAAAGAGTCTACTATGTGATGGGTTAGGAGTGGATAAAGATCAAGCAAGAGATATGATTAAGGACCAAAAGACTATCAGGCTAAATTGGATTAAAGATCATTGCAAGGGAACAAAAGACAATGACACACTTGAGAAGAAGAAACAAACAGTTCGAGGATTTCTTCTATATCTCATGGGATGCACCCTTTTTATCGACAAGTCTGGCAAAAAGATTTTGGTGTACTATTTGCAATCTTTGATGGATATTGAAAACCTCGGTGGTATTTGTTGGAGCACGGGGATCCTAACCAATTTTTATAAGGAAATGGGAGTTGCATTTATGTACAAGCATAAATAAATTGTAAGGTATATAATATAGCCAACCTCATTTTATGCTATCAGCTACTTACTTATACTAACTAAATGGGTTTATCTTGTAGGCATGGATTCACGAACACTTCCTCTTGGGTAGGTCTATACCCAACTCAGAATACAATAATACAGTTCCTAGAATTCGAAAGTGGGTTGATTTTTCCATTAAGGTTAACTTGGAAGCGGGGATAGTGGCATTAAGGGAGCAAATGGGCGATCTGGATCCAAGATTTGTAAGTTAGTTGCATTATTTTACAACATTTTGGAATAAGAGGGTGTTATTACATTTTTATATTTTTTAGTGAATTTCAGGTTATATGGGACCCGTACAGTGACGAGAGAGGGCATGACTCCAATTACTGAGGTTAACTATTACAACAGTTATCTCGTTTGCCATGATGTTGCAGAGCCTTATCACCCAAATAGGGTGTTAAAAAAATTTGGACAGGTCTAGACCGTTCCTCCTGTCCCATTGAGAGTTTCCACCGACTCTTCGAGCTAGAGGCCAATGAATAGCAGTTGGTATTGGGACTAGAAGGCCAATCACCATTTGGTGATGGAACAGAGATCAGTTCATGTTATATCTCCTAGGAATTACGTGCGTGGGTATATGGATAACTAAAAGGTCCCTTGGGTCTGTCAATGTTCATAACAAGACAATGAACTCAATTGTAGTCCTTACTTGAGTTAGAGTTAAGGTGTCTCCTCTGTGCAAACTCACACTTCATCGAGAATCAGACAGAAAGCACACCATCAAACTCAACTCGCCACCGGAATTCACCATAAGATGGTATGTGGCTTTGTTACCATTAATAGGTGGTTAGAATTGCATTAGGACTTAGCCAAAATAGCTAGGATTCAGGTCCTTGTCTAACTACAAGTAGGCTTAATATCGATACCCACTGAGTCTGCCTGACAGACTAGGCTAGTATCGATAGACACTAATGGAAGTATCGATACTCACTTAGTCTGCTTAACAAACTAGGCGCGTATCAATACCCTCTGAGCTAGTATCGATACTACGTCCACCTTTTTTGGTACGCATTTTTGGGTTTCTGCCTTACGCATTTTTGGCCCCTGCCATATGCACATTTTATCTCTTGACCTAAAACTTTAGGTATTGCTCCTTCCATATAAATAGAAGGTAGCCAAACCTTTAGGGTTTAAGAAAAAATGGTTTAGAGAAAAAAAAACTCTTTGAGAGAACCTTAGCAGCCTCCATCTCTAATTCTTAGGGTTTCCAAGTTCTAGAAAGAGAATGCTCACCACTCCATGTGTAATGCTCTAGATCTACTCTCATATGGTTTTCATACTTACTAGACCTTAGAATATCCTTCTAGTATGAGAACCTCATTGTGTTGAAGAACACTCAACCTTCAAACACACCTAAAATCACTGGTGGAGTTCCAGTGAGATCGAGACTTGACAGAGGTCAAGTAGAGCTTGTGGACTCAAGCGTATAAGTGTGGGACTTGGTGGACTCCAAGTTGAAGATGCACAACACCATTAAAGAGGCAGTTCATGGATTCAAGTCGTGGAGAAAGACCGGCCAAGTTTGCATGAGGAAATCGTGTAGTCGATGAGACGGTTGTAAGATTTCTCATAACTCTTAGTAGTTATTTCTGGACTAGGTCCTAGGATTTTTTTCGTTAGGTTTTTCACCGTCAATAAAAATCATTTGTGTTTAGGTTTATGTGAATGATTTTTATGCAAGATTGAAATATTTGATTCTCCCTAATTTTTGGCTAAATGAGAATCAGATAAGTCAATACTTGTGTGGTTCAATTTCTATATTTGAGAATTTATTTTTAATTTGGTAGTTATTAATCCCCCTTCCTTATTGACCTAGATTAGTGTTAAGTGGTCAAGCTTAACCCTAGATATTTTAATGGACCCACTCTCACGTGTGTGTTCAAAACCCTACAAATCGACTTACTAGCCCCTTCTGGACACATGGAGAGGTTCAGATGAGTATTGTGTAAACATTATTTTAAATGAACTCTGTTTCTTATCTATATTAACCATCAAATATTGCTCATACTTGTTAATCTCTTTATTTTTCAGATAGAAAGTGTCACTAGAGCTTTGGAGGTATTAAACCTGAAAGATTAAATGAGGTTTGCACACATTCTTGAGTCATTGAAGAATAGTCAACCTTTGCGCAGCGAACTTGGTGGTCCAATTTATGTTCGAAGAAGGCTTATGGGAAGCTAGGCCACGGATGGAGACCAGCAATGAGGGACTTGGATTGTGAATCTCGTTTTCTAGTTTTTTATATATCATGGGTGTCAAGAGGGAGATATATTTTTGTTACATTCTAACTTTGAGAACTTGGATGTTATTAACTAATTATAATGTATTAAAAATTGTATGACCTTATGTTATTAACTTGGAGAACTTGGTTGTATTAATGTGTATGAACTTGGTTATTAATGTGTATGAACTTTTGATGATGCTATCAATCTTAATGTGTATGAACTTGGTTATTAATGTGTATAACTTTTTGATGATGTTATCAATGTTAATGTGAAATATCATCAGGGTGTCGTTTTTTGTAATTTTTAACCACGAGAATCAACAGGGTGATTATTGGATATGTTTTGGTAGAAATATCATCAGGTGCTATTTTTTGGAACCAAAATCAGTAGTAGGGTGCCAGTTTTTAGAATTTAAAATGGTAATAGGGTGCCGATTTTGGGCTCCAAAATCGAATCCGAGTGTACGAATGTAAACTCCCTGTCGATACTGAATTTTTTTTAAAAACGGTAACAAGGTGCCGATTATTTCTAGTGCAATCAATTACAAAGTGTTGATTATGGTTAAACAAATCGGTAGTTTGTTGTCGATGACTGATTCTCGGGTATTGGAACTTCTAGAAATGGTAGGAAGATGTCGATTTTACATTATTTAATCGGCACCGAACTACCGATTGTTAATTCAAAACACTGTACTCAGTTGTCGATTATAGGGGAAACGATTTGGAATCAACATTTAGTTTGGTTGTAAAGTTACCATAGGTCGTTTCTCGCAAATGAGAAATAATAAAACAATGGAAGATGGATAACTCAAAATAAGACTTGTATTGTTTTCTCATGTCTCCTAAGCAAAAAAACAAAAAACTGAACATATGTTTCCATGTATTAAACTAGGACATGTACCTAATTCTCATTCATATACATCACCATATGTGTTTGTGTCATAAACAAAAACTGATATGTTTCCATGTACTAAAATAACACATGTATTGTATTTTCATTCATATACATCACTATGTGTGATTGTGTCCTAAACAAAAAACAAAACCTGTGTGGAAATGAGCTACCTATCAATCAAAATCACCAATGGGAGTCTCATCTTCTTCGGCCAGGTTGTTTCATCATGTATACTGTTCTATTCTCTCCTTAAAAAGTGGGACCCAACCTTGTGCTTTTTCAAAACAATGATATCGCCAAAAACGCTTGCATTGGAGGGAACGGGGATCTCAGTTTCAAATGGACACTTACAAAGTAGCTTTTTACATAACCAATATAAATAGTTTTGTAATGATCCGTGGGAGTCAAGAATCGAAAAGAATGTTGCTGAGTCCTTTTCTGTCAGATAGACAAGCATATGGCATCAACATCTAATTATCCACACCACATAGAGTATCATAACACAACGTAAAAGTGAGGGCGGCATCAAAATCATCTTGGTTGAACATATTTATGTAATGTGTTCGATGGTTCTCTAGCTCATCAAGAATTCCCTTTCTAACTTTAATCCAACCCATATTATCATCAAACCCTATCTAATATGCTATGTCTCGAAAGCCACAGTTACCATCTCCTTGCACATCAGTTATGTGGGAGATAAAAATACGAACGACAGTGGGCATAAACTCTATATACATCACGCACGTGCCATGGAATGCTCTTGAAACCCTTGCTTTCTTTATCGATTTCACATGAGACACATGATCACTTCCTAATTTGGCTTTCTCGAACCCGGATGGATCTCTTTTGGTAGATGAAATAACTTCTTATTGCTTTTTCGTTAACCTCTTACCTGGCCTTCCCTTAATTTTACGGGTTTCAAAGGCTCTCCAATGACGTAGTCTGGGGCGTGACTATATCTGTTAGATCCATGAGTTCCCTCTTTGAGTTTGTCAATTTGCGTATCAAATCAAACTCAATAGGTGTGCGTAACTTGAATTAGAGTTAGCATATTGTCTCCATGATCTGGTCATTGAGGATTGAAGAAAAAAGAAATTCGACTTGCAGAGAAGCTCATACTCAACACCACCGAAAAACATCTTAGGATGGTAAGTGACTTAGATACCTAGTATCATCATAGGTGGTTAGTTTCATTTAAGACCATAGATAAGTTGTCCTACTTAAAATGAAAGTTTCATGGTGTTTTTTACCCTTATAATCTTTTATATAGGTTGGTGATTTCGATATCATCATTTTGATTTCGAAACCAAGGCTTGGTGTGAAAACAAAAAGCTTTGATTTCGATATCAGATGTTTGATTTCAAAATGGAAAGCAAAGTCAGTTTAATAGGCTACTTTGATTTCGATACCACTTTGTTGCTTTCGAAATGAAGTTCAATCACTATTCTAGAATACAGATGAGCTTGCTTTTGATAAGAATATTTTGATTTCGAAACCAACAGGCCAGTCTTGAAGACATACAAACTTTCTTTCGATAGGGATATAGTTGCTTTCGAAAGTGCTTAGAAGTTGCTAAAATTTAAATTCTTGTTTAAATGAGATTCCTTATCGACCTCAATTTGCTTTAGGAGTTTCCTAAGCATGTTTGGACAACCCATACCTCTATAAAAGGATTAATGTAACCCTACTTCTCATAATCCTACACAATTCAACAGCTTGGAGTTATACATTCATACTTTTCGCTTCCATGCTTGTTGAAGAAGACTAAATCCTTCTAACCTTAGCCTTTAAAACTTTATTTGAGGTTGGTCGGTGGTCTTTCGGTGTGTGAACTTATGGATTCAAGTACGTGTTGATCGCTCATGGATTTAGGTGATTGTTTGTGTTACGAGACTTGGTGGAATCCGAGTTGGAGATGCATCGTGTGGGGATCAACTAAGTAGCGGTTCGCGAATTTGAGTCGTAGAGATTGCATTCGGCTGATCAGATCGTAGAATTCGAGTCTTGAGTCAGTGGGTAACGGTTTGTAAGTTCTCATTTACTTAGTGGATTATTTTGACTGGACTAAGTCCTGGGATTTTTTCCAGTTTGAGTTTACATCATCAACAAAAATCTCTGTGTTCAGATTTTTAATTTTTTAGAGATTAAAATATTTGGTTCTTGTTCTTAATTTGCATATTAATAATCGAATAAGTTAATACTTTGGTTTAAGATTTTTGTTTTTAGCTTAGATTATAGTAGATAATTTTAAAATTGTATTATTTTTTATCCATTTCTATAGTTACACACTTTCAGTTTCAATGTCCCTTAGCTTCTCTAGTATCATCTTTCTTTCAAGTTTAGATGATAGTTCCTACATATCGTGCAATAATACCAATTACAGTTTGTGTTCAAGGTTATTATGCTCATTCGGTACAGGAACACAAGAAAATTTTATCCACTGTCGATCAATACAGGAGAGGGGAATTGATCTTCCCTCATGGGAATACAAGATAATCTCATGAGCCGCACAAGGGAGACCGTGTGTAGATCTCAACACAAACCCACAATCATCTTGGTTGACACCAACTACAAAAGAACGATTCCTCTCCACAACCAGATGATCTAAGGCACTATAAGACACATAACCTCTCAAATCCTTATAAATTGGCAATTGATGATCATGAAATACCGAGATAAGACTCTTTTCAAATGTAGATTTGATTTGAGTAATCTAGGCAAGTAACATGCGGTCAATAGTTTCCAAAATTGTGTTGAAATTCCTTCTCGAACTCTGAAGATGCCTCTTTAATTTAGCAAATGAACTTTTGACCTTATTGGTAATTGTTGTTACGAAGTGCTTCACCTTATTTGTCCATGCGAAAACGACATGTTCTTTCAAATTATACCAATTTTCTGTCAAGTAGTTGAGTCATATAGGATAGTTACCCCCACGAGTCTTCAAAATCACGTAAGAGGTTATTGAAGTCATATTCTGTCTCTGCTTCGATTACTTTTTCCATTCTTGCATCAATCTCTTGAAATCTTCCATTTTAGTAAAGTACTTTTTCGTATTGGTAACAACACACTTATTTATGTGCCACCTACAAAGCAATCGGTTGGCTTCGAGGAATATGATTTTGATGGATTTGATTAATGCTAACTCTATATCTGTGAAAAATGGAAGGCATGTTCTTTGGAGAAAACAGTGACTTCAATCACCAAGAGCCTAAGTATAATGTTCTTCTGATTTCGTACTCATGAAGATCATTACAGTAGTGAATTTTTTGTTGTCGAGGTAAGTCCGACTATCTGAAGCAATAGCATTCTGAACTGGTTCATATTGTATATGGCACCAAGGATTACCAACTGCGGAAAACATCTGAGCAACTATATGGATTCTGGGTTAGCCCATAACAGGCCTGCAACCTCATCTGTCTCAATATTCTTCATAGTGTAATAAATATACCGACTTCCACTCAGTAATTTTAACACATATTGCATTGTCGTTCTACCTTCCATTTCCTTCAGTTTTAGAGAAGATCATACATTATAAATTGTGCTCATAGTAGAAGCATTCTCTTCAGATCTACTTTTTATTGTAACAAGCACATCACATGGCTTTACTCCAGATTTTCTCAAATCAATTAGTATTTGCTTTTCTTCATCTTTCAACCTAGCCGCGTAGGCATGACCAATTAAAGTACGAGCCAACTCATGATTATGCTCACTGCAAACTATTTTCAACTTTCGTTTATCTCCTTCAAATGGAACTCTTTTCAGTTTAAATGGATAATTGCATTTTTTTGTACTAGTTATTCTTTTCTTTTCAACACCTATGTCATGTGGCTTAAAAGTATTTTTTGAATGATCTCGATACACTTCACTTATCTCACATCTCAATTTTAATCTTGCTTTCTTTCCTCATAAAGCGTTATATGCCGATTTCAGGAACAATTATCAGCAACTAACTACTGATTTTATACTACAAAATCGGCAAATTGTTGCTGATTTGGAAAAATTCAATTTTTGGCTAAATTTTTTTCGGTAGTCTGATGCCGATTTTTGCCTATAAAACACATTTCCAGTGCTGATTCTGGCTTCGTTAACGAAAAAAATAGTTCCGAAGTAAAAGAATTTCTCTTGAAACAAACAAAATAGGCAAGGAAATTTGTAGAAATACCTTTAAAGGAACAGATGTTTGGTTTCTTTTTTTGGATTGCAAGACCCAATGCACAATTATATGAAAGTTTCTTCAGTTTCGTCCTCTATTAATGGATTTGGGTGAAACGAATACTCTTTCCCAAACCTAAGTTGTTTGGCAAGATGACTCCGATTCTGGGTTCTAAAATCAGAGTTGTCGAAAATCGCAACTCGGAAAGTTAACTCCGACTTGAATAAGGGTTTTTGGTTTAGAAAACCTACGTGTTTTAAAAGTGTGGGAATTATTTATACAATTTTGGAAGAGTTTGACCAATGTGGGGGTTGCCTTTAAGATTTCATGGTCAGATATGTTTGACTAATGTCAATCTTATGGGGCCTGCCAATAAGATTATGGGGGTGCCTTTAAAATTACCCAAATGTTAAAAGTAGTCAAGGTTAAGATTTGAAAGAATGACCCGCTTTATAAATTAATCAAATTTATTGATTGATAATCTTGACCCGTCAATCTGCCAATCAGTCCAAAATCAACCATAATCTTAACTCGTTGCCCAAGTCCTGTTGGATGATCGAACTATGAACGACCTATTAAGTTTGTGGGCTTCCAACTCAAAACCAATTGACAATGAGTGGTGTGACCCAGGATCATTATATATTGGGTTTGTTAGGCTCTCATATCCCATGTGGGACTATTCTCAACACTCCCGCTCACGTGTGGGGTTTCTTTCGCGCCTAACACGTGGAACTCTTTTTGGCTGATGTGGAGCACGTGTGGCCGTTTGGCCTATCACATGTGGGCCTGCACTCTAATACCATATTAAGTTTGTGGGCTTCCAACTCAAAACCAATTGACAATGAGTGGTGTAACCCAGGATCATTATATATTTGCTAGGTTCTCATATCCCATGTGAGACTATTCTCAACATAACCACCAACCGTTAGTGTTAGAGCAAGTCTACTGGAACCCCTAAACCTCCAACACTAAGGTAGAGGCAAGTCTATTAAACCCCTCAAACCCACGTATTGCGCTCTTCAACCACTAATTTGAGGTTCGTTTAATGGTACGGATAGCAAAAGTGTCATACGACTTTCCTACTACACTTTTGCTTTCCATCTATAGACACAAATTTTCATGTAACCCCAACTATCAACTACAATTGTCACATCCGCCATTTTTTTTTAATAAAAATAAATTTGAATGTAAACATAACTAGAAAAAAAAATCGGCAGACTTGTCTAGCACTAAACCCTCAAATTTAATTATTTAGGTGTAAATATGTAAAAGTCATCTGAAGAAAATTTACAAGGCAGGGTGCAGGGTAATTGCATGCCTAGTGCTGCGCGGGGTGGAGGGTGGCCGCTTCACATTTTTTTTAATTTTTTCTTTGAAAATCTGTGGAGGGCAGTTTGCAGGGTGCCCGACCCCCATTTTTTTTAACTATTAAAAGGAAACTTTTTGTTCAATAAGTTTAAAATATGATTTTTATATCTAAATTGTACGGATCCTACATGGAGATGATCCAAGAGTTGATTTCTTAATAAGATGTTAAGCTCACCATTTAGATCAACTTTACAAAAAACTAAACTTTTTTTTTAACTTTTAAACTGTATAAAAAGTTAATTTTAAATAAACGGTAAAAAGATCATCCCTATTTAATAAGAAACCATTGATTTCAATTCAATTTTTTATGGTGTTAGGAATTTTAAAATGGACTGATTATTGTAGGAATGATCTAAATATTGAGATGAATATCCTCCTCAAAAATCAACTCTTTCATCATTACCATATGGGACCTGCACTATATAGACATAAACTACGTACTTTAAAGCTATAGAATAAAGCTTTTCTTAAGTGTTTTTTAATAAAAATATAAACATTTAAACCAAGCCAGCTAAGGGAACACCGCCTGCTGGTATTTTATTATTATTATTATTTTTAAAATCTCCTATATGTCTCTAACTGTTATGTTGAGGTGGATGTCCACCATGTGATGTGTCAAGATGATATAGATGTGGTTGTTTTCTAACGCCATCATTTCACATCACATAGTAGGTGTCGACCAAACCACATGCAAACCATCCTAGATATTGTTATGTTCTCTTTATGTTATATGTACGGATGAAGTAAGTGAAACAGATGAGTTACGGATGAGTGAAGTAAAGTTAAATAAAATATCTCCCTTCCTTCTCTCTCAAATATACTAATACACTTACATCTACACTTACGCAAATAGTGTAGAAATTATAACACGTTATCAGCACGAGTCTCTACTAATCTATTACAACAAGAAAGAGTCCTCGACAATTCGTGATCAACCCGAAGTTCTTGGACACCTCACAAAATAAAAAACATATAATCATCGTCTTTGTTATTTTGTTTATGTCGAATCTAATAAAGCTTGTATTTGAAGCTCTAGATATTTTTGGAGATAGTTATCTCTCATGGTTACTTGATGTTTAGATTCATCTCCAATCCAAAGACCTTAGAGACACTATAAATGAAGGTAATCACGCGACTCCGTAGAGTCGCGCAACCGCTTTAATCTTTCTTCGCCATCATCTTTGTGCTACTTTAAAATATGAATATCTTACCGTTAAAGATCCATTAATCCTTTGGAATGATCTAAAGGATAGGTATAATCACTCACAGTTGGTCACACTCCCCAATGCTCAATACAGCTGGCTAAACCTGCGTTTGCAAGATTTTAAATCTGTGGAAGAACATAATTCCACTCTGTTTAAAATCACCTCACAATTGAAATTGTGTGGTGTGACCGTCAAAGATGAGCAAATGCTCGAGAAGACTTTTACGACCTTTCATGCCTCGAATGTGCTCCTGCAGCAGCAGTATCGATAACATTATTTTAAGAGATATTCTGAACTAATCTCTTGTCTTCTCGTAGTGGAACAAAATAATGAGTTGTTATTGAGGAGCCATGCTTCTCATCCTACAAGTTTTGCATCACTGTTAGAAGCACATGCAACGTCCTCTTCTGGACGTAAAAATGGACGTGGTAGTCAAAGTAATTCCAGACATACTCCGTACCACCGAAACTGAAAAAATACGAATAACAATAAATTGAACTACCAAAAGTGGGACGATACAAAATCAACCCCCCAACTGTGGGATGATACAAAATCAAACCACCATAAGTGGGATGATGCATGATCGAACCACCAAAAGAGGGACGATTCTGAAATGAAGCAGAAAGATTTGCATGGGCACTGGTCGTGTACTTGTCGTACAACGAGACATCTAGTAGATCTTTACCAGTCTTCTTTCAGAAGTCCAGAAGCTAATACTAAGATGAATTTTAGCTACAACAGTGACCCATTGGCCAATATCCACCTGGAATTACCTGATGCCTTTAATGATTTCTAAAAGTGGTGACTTGGATCAAATATTTGGTGATGGGCATATCTTCACTAAATAAAGTTTTTGTTGTACTTGCTTGTATATACTTGTATTTCTTCTTATATATACATGTGTGCGTTTTACCTTATACTTATCTTTTAGTTTATTTAAACATGAAAGGATATGGATTCCAGCAAAAACATGTCCAGTCACGAGATAGAGGATATATATCTAGCAGACAGTGCAACAACGTACAATCCTTCATAACCATTATAACTGGTACAACCTGTTTGATTGAAGGCTACGGCAGAGCCAATATCATGTTGCCAGGTGGTACAAAACTCCAAATTAATGATGCATTCTATTTATCCAGATCCAGAAGTAATCTATTGAGTTTTAAAGATATACGTTGTAATGGGTACCACCTTAAGACAATCGGTGGGAATTATATAGAATACCTATGTATTACCTTAATTGTCCCATGCCAAAGCACATATTAGAAAAGCTTTATGCTCTTTCCTCTGAGTATACGATTAAAAAGATTGTATCTCCTAACTAGTTATGATCCAGAAGATCATATCTCTAAAACTAGTAATAAGGTCCAGAAGATCATGTCTCTGAAACTAGTTCTATAATCCAAAAGATCATATTCACAAACTTGTTATATGATCGAAAAGATTATATTTTGAAGGTAGTTATGTGATCAAATGATCATATATTTGTCACGACTAGATGAACCAGAAGTTCATTTTGATGAGACAGTCTTCCCGCCGTTAGGGGGAGAAAATCAGCCGTCAGAAGTACGACGTGAACTTTGTTGGAATACACCAACTTTGTCTCATCTCAATCCTAGTACTAATCAATCTGAAATTGAAGTGCAGATGATTGTTTAGTTCCAGAAGATAGCTAATGAAATGCCTAATGTATTCAATGATGTAGCAAAAGTGACTAAGTCATATGTACCTACTGCAAATGCCCCAGCAGGACGTTTTGTCCCAACAGGACATGTTGTTCCAGTAGGACACACTATGAATATGCAGCAAATGAGTCGTATAAAGCACGCCTAAAGCGTAGATGACCACTTGGTTCAAAGGATTCTATTTTTCGGAAGTAGAATGCCAATCAAAATTTATGTAAGATAGTACTTTAAAAGAGACTATTAAAAGGTCCACACTCTTTAAATAAATAACTCTTGAAGAGATACAAGCTCCTGAAGAAAAACAATCTCATAGAGAGATACAAACTCCTAAAGAGATACAAACCCTTGACGAGGAGCATCCTCCTGAAAATGGCCAGGTACCTGAAAATGAGGAAATCTCAATAAATTATGCATGCATTAGAGAGGTGTGGGATCGTAATGAAACTATTGTCGATGACACATTCTCATTCTATGATGCTACTGGAATTGTTACAGATGATGATGGTATTGAACCACACTGTGTAGAGAAATGTCGACATAGAAATTATTGGCCAAAATGGAAAGAAGCAATCCAAACATAATTGGATTCTCTTGTAAAATGTGAAGTATTTGGACCTGTAGTTCCAACATCCGAAAATCTAAACCCTGTAGGTTACAAATGGGTATTTGCAAGAAAACACAATGAGTCAGTCGTTTGCTATGAAGCACGACTTGTGGCACAAGGTTTCTCGTAGCAACTTGGGATTCAAATTGCTTGAAGCAAAGAAAATCCCTAAAGGATTCAAATTACCTGAAGCAAAGAAAGTCCCTGAAGGATATATTAACAATCCCATTTGTCCATGTGTATCCATTGAGAAAATAGAATTTGAATTTGCCATCATTGTTGTATACTGTCACGCCCCGCTTACACGTGTGCCCAATATTGTCCCTGCTTTATCCACCCCCCGGGGTACAGGGTTTTGTTCTTAGGTGAGCCCAGAGAGCTCACCTAAAAGGCCTCGGACACAATGTAAGACGATTCGTAACCTCATAGCCCAGGCTCTGGACACTCTCATAGGCGATATGGGACTAATACCTCCTCCCACCACCCCATAGGATGAGCCATCCTCGACTCTGATACCATAATTGTCACGCCCCGCTCACACGTGTGCCCAATATTGTCCCTGCTTTATCCACCCCCCCGGGGTACAGGGTTTTATTCTTAGGTGAGCCCAGAGAGCTCACCTAAAAGGCCTCGGACACTTTATAAGATGATTCGTAACCTCATAGCCCAGGCTCTGGACACTCTCCTAGG
>MVGT01003545.1:56812-71109 GCA_002174775.1 Macleaya cordata | reverse complement strand
TGTCCGAGGCCTTTTAGGTGAGCTCTCTGGGCTCACCTAAGAACAAAACCCTGTACCCCGGGGGTGGATAAAGCAGGGACAATATTGGGCACACGTGTGAGCGGGGCGTAACAATTATGGCATCAGAGCCGAGGACTGCTCATCCTATGGGGTGGTGGGAGGAGGTATTAGTCCCACATCGCCTAAGAGAGTGTCCAGAGCCTGGGCTATGAGGTTACGAATTGTCTTACATTGTGTCCGAGGCCTTTTAGGTGAGCTCTCTGGGCTCACCTAAGAACAAAACCCTGTACCCGGGGGGGTGGATAAAGTAGGGATAATATTGGGCACACGTGTGAGCGGGGCGCGACAATTATGGTATCAGAGTCGAGGACGGCTCATCCTATGGGATGGTGGGAGGAGGTATTAGTCCCACATCGCCTAGGAGAGTGTCCAGAGCCTGGGCTATGAGGTTACGAATCATCTTACATTGTGTCTGATGCCTCTTGGGGGAGCTCTCTGGGCTCCTACCAAGGAAAAAACCCTATACCCCGGGGGGGTGGATAAAGTAGGGACAATATTGGGTATCTGTGGAGTTGGGCTAGTTCCGCTGCGTACCACTCTAACAGGTCCGAGGCCTTTTAGGTGAGCTCTCTAGGCTCACCTAAGAACAAAACCCTGTACCCCGGGAGGTGGATAAAGCAGGGATAATATTGGGCACACGTGTGAGCGGGGCGTGACATATACATTGCTGATATCAATCTAATTGAGACTCCTGAAGAGCTCAAGAAAACTACAGAATACTAGAAGGAAGAATTCGATATGCAAGATCTCGGAAAAACAAAAATTTTATCTCGACCTGTTGATCGAGCATAATACACATGAAATTTTTGTCTATCACACAACATATACTGAAAAAAGTCTTGAAGCGCTTTAATATAGAAAAAGCATATCCACTCAGTACTCCTATGGTTGTGAGATCTCTCAAAACCGAGAAAGATCTATTTCACCCAAAGGAGAAAAATGAAGCACTACGTGGTCCAAAAGTACCATATTTCAGTACGAAACGGTGCATTGATGTATCTTGCACAATGTACTAGACCTGATATTGTTTTTTCAGTAACTTTGTTAGCCAAGTTTAGTTCAGCACCGACAAAGAGACATTGGACAGGTGTAAAATAGATTCTCCGTTATCTCCGCAGAATAGCAAATATGGGAATGTTTTACTCTAAGAATCCATCCAATGGCTCACAAATCAAGGGCCTCACATATACTGGATACCTCTCTAATCCCGATAAAGCTATCTTTCAATCTGGGTATATTTTTACAAGTGATGATACAACTTTTTCTTGGCGATCCAACAAGCAAAGTCTTTCCGCCACTTTTTCGAATCATTCGAAGATTATTGCACTACATAAAGCTACCAGAGAATGTGTGTGGTTAAGATCACTAGTTGGACACATCAGAAGCTCATGAGATCTACCCTCCATAACTGATGTACCAACAGTTATCCTTGAAGACAATGATGCATGCATATCACAAGTCAAATAAGGCTACATCAAAGGTGATTGAACCAAGAACATCTCACCGAAGCTATTTTATTCTCACTATCTCCAGAAGAGTCATGAGATTGATATCCAGCTGATACAATTATGTGAGAACTATGATGACCTATTCATCAAGTCTCTGCCAGCGACGACATTCAAAAAACTAGTTTATGGTATTGGCATGAGACGTATGTATCATCAAACAGACTGATATGTGGGACTGCTCAATTAAGGAGAGTATATAAGTGCCAACATTTGTCTTACTAGACCTTATCGCGTTGTACTCTTTTTCCTTTGTCAAGGTTCTGTCCCTCTGGGTTTTCATTGCCAAAGTTTTTAATAAGGCAGCTTATGCGAGTCCAGCACTATTCTAAGTTTCTTGTACTCTTTTTTGTAGCTCAGGTTTTGTCCCTCCGGGTTTTTCTGGTAAGGTTTTTAATGAGGCAATTATCTTAGACTGGTGGACATCCAAGGAGGAGTGTTATGTTGAGGTGGCTGTCCATCATGTGATGTGTCAAGATAATATAAAGGTGGTTGTTTTCTAACACCATCACTTCACATCACATAGTAGGTGTCAACCAAACCATATGCAAACCATCATATATATTGTTATGTTCTCTTGATGTTATATGTACGGATGAAACCGATAAGTTACGGATGAGTGAAGTAAAGTTAAATAAAATCTCTCCCTTCCTTCTTTCTCAAATATACTAGTACACGTACATTTACACTTACGCAAATAATGTAGAAATTATAACACTAACCTATTTTTTTATTAATTTTTCACAATTTTTTTTTAAAATGCACCAATGTGCTCGTAAGGTAAAGCTAAATAATGGTAGAGTAAAATGCATTTTACCTTACCACCACTGTGGAGTCTTAGGTCATCCACAACAGTGGTAAATTTAGCTATAGCGGAACAGTTGCACATCGGTGCAATGTAAAAAAATTTACAAAAAATGGAGATGAGAACACATCAGGAATTTTTTAAAAAAAAAAAACAAAAAATTTAATGCCAGGCGGTGTCCCTTGGGCCCGCTTGATTTTAAATCTAAAACAAATCAAATAATACTAGGCGGTGTCTCCTTAGACTGCCTGGTATAAAGGGATAATTTTTTTTTAACTCTTAAGAGTATATTTTTAAAGTACCTTGTTTATGTCTACATAGTGCAGATCCCACATCTAAGAGTTGATTTTTGATGAGGATATTCTCCTCAACATTTAGATCATTCCTACACTAATCAGTCTATACTAAAATTCCTATCACCATAAAAAATTTAATTGAAATCAACGATTTCTTATTAAATAGTGATGATCTTTTTACCGTTCATTTAAAATTAACTTTTGAAACAGTATAAAAGCTTAAAAAAAGTCTAGTCTTTTTTAAAGATGATCTAAATGGTGATATGAACATCTTATTAAAAAATCAACTCTTGAATCATCTCCATGTAGGACCCGTACTATTTAGATATAAACCACATACTATAAATCTATACACAAAAAAATTATATTTTTAAATAAAATAAAAAAAAATAAAAAAGTGTGGGGTGGGCTGCCTTCACACCGCTTGGTGCCAGGCGCCCTCCCCCCACACTGCCCAACACATTTTAAGAATAAAAAAAGGGGATGGGGCGGGTAGCCTGGACACCGTCTGGTGTCAGGCGCCCAACCTCCATGCCGTCTAATATGGGACTCCCACCCTGTGCATCACCTGGCTATCAATATGCATATCCGGTTTGCAAAAAATTCAAATATAGCTTACACTTCTCTCCTCTAAGCTAAAATATATAATACCGTCCCTCAAATGTATAACTTTTTATGCATATTTACCTTAGAGAGTAAACTGTTGTGCATGCTCCGAGGGTTATTATGTACACCCCAACTGCTAGATGGCGTGTTTTGTACACCCGCGGCAGTAGAAAATAGCAAATTCTTCATTTTATCCACGACTCCCGCCAGCAGCATGTCACCACCTAGCTTCTGCTCCCACTGATATCTTCCTTCTTCTGCTGTTGTCAAGAGAGAGAGAGAGAGAGAGAGAGAGAGAGAGAGAGAGAGAATGGAGAATCTTCTCTTGAGTGGTGGTGGTGGTGGGTTTCAGAACTTCCTCAGTCTTCCATCTCCAATATCTCCTTTGTTTTCTCCTCCAAACCCTAACAACAAGTGTTGGTCTCACCTTACCACTTCACCCAACACCTCTGTTAATGAATTCGACCAAAAATCCCTTCAAATCTCGTCTCCTTCCACCACCACCACCACCACCAGAGTTCAAAACACTTCAAAATCTTCTTCATACTCAGCTAGACGAGCTGCCATTGTCGACGTTCAACAAGCCCCCAATTTGGATTCTGCTCTTTCAAGGTTTCCATCCGTTCCCCTTTCTAATTTGCCACCTACTTATATTACAATTTTTGTGTGTTTGTTCCTTTTTTGTTTTGTTTTGTTTTTTTTTTGTAGTTAAATTTCATTCGGCAAAAAACTTTATATCTTCAAATAGTACTTAATGTTAAAATTAAACATATTATTTTATGATCTTGAGGTTTCCTTAGAGATTTAGTTAAGAAAACCAATCTTTTGGAACACGGGTTGTCCCATAATATTAGTTATTTGTTTAATACCAAGCTCGATTTTCCGATCTTTTATTGATTTCATATTGCTTGCTAGTTGCTAGTAACTTTAGAATTTATAAGGTTTAAATTCAGCAATTGTTAGCATAGTTTATAGAAAGTTTAGTAAAATATCTCTTGTTATAGCAAATTAATTGTTTGGATGTTTTAATGCATGAGATATCTTCTTGGTATGCATCTCTTGCAACTTTTATTGCATTTGCTCGTGATCACAGCTATAATGTAGTTTCTTGGACTTTCTCACTTTTATTCACCTCCATGGTGATTATAATAGTATCTTGCACTAATGTTTTATAAGCTTTACGTGGTCACTACTTACACTTCGGAGTACTCCTTTTATACGTTGAATCAGGGAAAGAACTGATATACTTCGCTTTTTGACAGATTCGGAGCGATGTTGCAGGTGCAAGATTTGAATGTTATTTTGCGACATTTTGGGAAGCTAAATAGGTGGCAGGATGTCTCCAAGGTTAATTCTATACTTCTTCGACTCCACAGCTGAAATGTTTTTTATTGCTAGCTAATTATATGTTTAACCTTGATGCTTTTTACAGTTAAATCCATTTGTTTCAACCAAAATACTGTAGGTTATTATTTTATGTATATTTCTTAAAAAAAGAAGTTCATATCCACCTTTTATCCCACTCAGTCTATTCTACTATACATGGATTACATATCCGTTCGAGCAAAATGGTGGCAATACCATGGTTGAGTTCCTGGAAACTCAACAGGTCAGCTGGATCTGGTCTAGACTCAAGTCAATTATGAGGCTTAGCCTGTTTCAATGTCTTTGTTAAAATCTCGTGATTGTTAAACATGATCCTTGAAGGGTTCTTTGGGAGCTTTATTGGTGCAAGGAAATCCCAGCACCCTGTTTTGTTCATTTTAGTGGCAGAATCATTTTGGTGGTAAATGGAGGGTGTGAAAATATAATTCCCATTTTATTTCTTGTATTTGCGTAACCAAAGGGTTCTTTGAGAGCTCTAGAGGTCTATGACAAGAAGAGTCCTTCCCCTTTAGTCATCTCAAGGGATATTTGGATTTTAGAGGGAAGAGCAAGGCTCAATACATTGCTAGTATGATATCTTCAGTTTGCAGATGAGACAATCATTTTGTAGGTGACTCTACAGCGGAACTTTCAAATATGACTTATGCCCTGTTTCTCCTCATCCTTGGTTTGTCTCTGCTCTGTACTGTCCAGTTTCTTCTCTTCTTTTGGCAGAAATTGCTTCCCTAAGTTTGACTGTAGAGATATGGTAAGATGGAGAAGACAAAATTGTTTGAAGCACTGGCAGAACCTCAAGTGTGCTCGTTTATGATTCTTATCATCCGTAGTCCTGCCTGTCACCCTTAGTACTTATTATCGTCCCTATGAGCATTCCAGTGATTCCTCATGAAGAAAAACAATAAAATATTTGAGAACTCTGACAAATTGAAAGACAATTCTAGTTTCCTATCAAGAAAGAGGTCCATTTCTAGTAAATTCTACTTTGTTAGGAACAACTTGGAGTTGCATCATAATTTGTTAGGGAACTGGGGTTTTCACATCTGTTCCCTCTCAGAAAATCATGGCATCCATGAGAGAATGCTACAAGCAGTTCATAACAAAATGATTCGAGAACCAACTCCTTTCTGTTGTCTGGCTTGGAAGTGCTTGAGAAAGAAGCAAAATAATGAAATTCATTAGTTTGTGGTGATGATACTTTGGCGAAATTGCTCTTGCAACTTTGGTTGTATGTGCATACTTACAATGGAGCCTATGTGATAGACTCAGACTCAGCTGAATCTTCCCTAGTAATTTTCATCATGACCTGACTTCTGAGTCAACTTGGGAGAAGCCTTTTGTGGGCAAGCTGTGAACCTGAAGGTTGCTGTGCAGTACTGAGACAGAAGCATGACGGGTTAAGCAAAATGATTAACATCACATATAAATTTAGTTATTGAGAAACCGTGCCAATAGTCACATGGAAAATGGAGGACAACAAAAATACATTTGGAAAGTAATTTTGTCAGGCACAGGATCCTACACATTTTTCTTTGTGTTGGCAGAGCTTATGAATTTCTTTTATCCATGTAGGATTTCTGCATGTGATTATTTTTCCTCTAAATTTTAGTTTTTGTTGTTTTTGCTTGTATGCATTAGTTTTAGTTTATATTTTTGATTGAGTTTCTTTTTATGTATTTGTAATGTTGTACTTGATTTACTCATGATTTTTTTCTTTTTTCCTTCTTATGTTGGTTATGATAGTAAATTTATGTTGGATTACTGCAGCTCTTTGATTGGATGAAGAAGCGTGGGAAGATTAATATTGCATCATATAGCAGTTTCATCAAGTTTATGGGGAAGAGCCGCAATCCAATAAAAGCTCTAGAAACATATAATAGCATACAAGATGAATCGACAAGAAATAATGTCTCGGTCTGTAATTCAATTTTAGGTTGCCTGATCAGGAATGGGAAATTTGAGAGCAGCATCAAATTATTTGATCAGATGAAGCAGAGTGGTCTAACGCCAGATGCTGTTACTTATAGTACCGTATGTCATATTAACTCCCATTTAATAATTCTGACTAGCTGTTGTTCTCTTTGCTTAGAAAAAGTTAATGCATGCAGATGTTAAAGTTTTTCTTTTGTGATTTTGGCTGTTTTACTTCCTAATGGTTCTTAAATTCTCTCTCATCAGCGTTGTCTGTTGTCACCCTAGCTGCTTTCAGGTTGCATGAAAGGCAAACATGGCTATTCTAAGGCAATGCAGCTAGTCCAGGAATTGAAACAAAACGGTTTAAACATGGACACTGTAATATATGGGTCATTGTTAGCTATTTGTGCTTCAAATAACCGATCCGAAGATGCAGAGGCTTTTTTCCAGCAAATGAAGGATGAAGGTTATTCTCCTAATGAATTCCATTACAGTTCTTTGCTTAACGCATATTCAGTTGAAGGAAACCATTCAAAGGCTGATGAATTGGTTAAAGATATGAAATCTGCAGGGTTAGTACCTAATAAGGTTTGTTTCATATTTACCCGTTGTATATGCTCGTATTTAATAGTACAGACTAATAACTATTACATTTTAGACTTCTTTGTAATCAAAATTGTATATCCCTTTTGGTTTTCTAACAAAATTTAATACTTTTTCAGATCAAAACATAAAAGATCATAAGTTGAAACATACTTACTGCACGTTATATTTGCATACATCTATTCCTTGAAGTTCTAACAAATTTAAAATTTTTATTTAGTTAAGAAAATATGTCTTGATTATTGATTGATAGTTGTCTGATTTTGTACTTCATTGTTAACTAGTCATGGGGTATCACGTGTTTATTTACTAATAAGTTGTAATATTTGCTAATATTTTCCTTAAATTTTTAGTTCGAACAATTCATAGAGAGGTAGAAGCTATAGACCATTAATTAGCTCATTCACGAAGGTGGTGTGGGGATGAAAGCCTAGGAATTAGTCTTCTCAAAATTTTCAGGTTCTCCCTACCCCAACAGAACCCAGCATGTAAATGCACCATAGGTTCGCAGATTTGATGCATTTACAAATTTAAATCCATTTTATGTAACCATCAGGAAGATGGCCAAGTGGTAAGACACCCACCTCACAAAATGGAGGTTGAGGGTTCAATTCTTCCTGATGGCCACTCCTCTAATAAAGTCTTAGCCAGGTTGTGGGTAGATGGGAAAGGTCTAGCCCACAGCCTAGGGACTAGTCGGGTGCTCTAAGAGGCCTGGACACCCTAGAAGTCCAAAAAAAAAATCCATTTTATGTAAAGAACTGTAAAAGGTTTGTACTGATGCCAAACTGATGTAAGGGAAAATAAACCTTGCGAATAGCAAGAAGAATGATCTGATTAGATTATTCTTATCACCATCTAACCTAGGTTTAGTAGAGGGAAATATGAGAGAAAGCTTTTATTTTATTTTTTATAAGTATTTGAGCGAAACTTCCAGGAGGGGTTTCCAAAGTTTAAATACCATAAAGTTCATTAGAGGAACTAAAAGCCTAAAAGTAAAATCTTCATTCAATAACTCAAAAGTACCCATGATAAGTGATAGGAAAATAAAACCATTAAAGTCTAGCTTCATAAGAAACTTATCTGAGTCGTTCATCTATATTTTGTGGTTGAACTCTTTAGGGCCAGTATCTTCAGCCAAGGCATGTCTATTCAGATGTTTCCTTAGTATCTACATTCACTTCACTTTCGTTTCAACTTCCAATCACCGTTTAGAACCTAAACTTGTACCAAAGTTCTACTTCTTAATCAGATACTTTAATGAAAAGATATGGCAGTTGAGGATTTTCAGATTTTGTGGGTTTTAAAGATCTCTCTATGCTCTTTGCCAGCTCTGTTGGTTGTGGTTTTGTTTGTTTTAATCTGTTTCTTTTGGTATGTGCTTGAAATTTATGGTACTCTTTGTGGTATCAAATGTATAGATACTTGATGCATTCTCTTTTCCTATCCCCAAAAAACCAAACTCTGCCTTACGTAAAGTTGCCAGAGTGCTTTTTCTACGTTGTTTACCTTAGTGACTGGGGGGTTTCGGGGAAGACCTATGTGGGGCACCTTTCGGGTGTGGGATGCTCGTTTAACCTCTGTATTCATCTCGTTGCTTGAATCACCACTTTCGAGTCGCCTGCATCTGAAGTGAATATAGCTTGGCCTTCTATAATGACATTTTTCCTTCAAAATAACACTTCATTGGACAGCAATATTTTTTTCAAATCGTTGTGATTATCTGCTCCCTTGACTCTTTAGGTTTTGTTCCTTAGATATACTGTCCCAGTGCAACTGATGAGAAAAAAATTTATACTGCCCTAGTTCGTTTCTTTGTCTACTTTTCAGTTGACAAGCTTTTCATTAGTGTCTTCTCAACTCCATTCTGTCATATTGCTGCAGGTTTTCTTGACTACTTTAATAAAGGTTTATGTTAGAGGTGGTCTATTTGAAAAGGCGAGGGAATTGTTAGTCGAACTGGAACCTTTAGGCTATGCTGAGGATGAGGTAATCCTAGATATTCTTTTTCTTTTTAATTATGTAGAGAAAACTCAGTTTTTCAATGTTGTAAAAGCTTTTAGTACTCTATGGTCTGTGGTTTACTGCCAAGGAAATGCTTTGGTAGTACTAAGCCTTGAAAGAATTTGACCTGCAAAGGATCAGCTAATAAGCCTTCAGGTAAAGTCATCATTGAGAAAGCCAAACCAAATTGATTCAAGGAATCTCTTTGTATGGCATTCTTTTGCTCATTTTCTTAGTGCGAGTTTTTTGCACCCTGAGGACATCTCAGCATTACTATGATGATAAAGTTACTACTGAAATTGAGATATTGCTTTATGTAAGAACATGATAAGGGAATACTTGTTTTTCAACCTTAAATGAAGTGTTGTCTGAGACTTTGAATTGCTATACTCCTGGTTAAAACCTTCTAAATATTAGGGTAAAGTTTCACATAAACCTGGTTCTGGAATCACTTATGTGTATGCATTATAGACTATACTGGATTGGCATCAGTTTCTGCTCTGGCCGGAAAGGAAATGCAATGGTTTGACTGATATTTAAATCCTTGATGAAAGTAAACTTTCTATTTCTAGTTTAGTTTGTTCTTAACTACCATTGCTTCACTAATCAAATGCAAATATGCTTATAGATGCCATACTGTTTATTGATGGATGGCCTTGCAAAGGCTGGACATATAGATGAAGCAAAATCAGTTTTTGATGAGATGGAGACAAGAGATGTGAAATCTGGTATGTTTATTGTTGAAATTTGAATTTTCTGTAAGTTTGGCCTGAATGTTGGTTAAATATTTAGGATCCTTCTTGGTTCTGGATTCACTGTACTGATTAACAATATTTTGTACGCTTAGGCATTAAATTTCCCTGTTTGGATTCTTTCTTTAAAATAGACAAGAATGAAAGAATGTATCTTTTGCATTTGTTACTAGCTAAGAACTTCACTGGCTGTTGTTGCGCTACACTCTTAGTAATTTTAATGTTATAATATTTTATTAGTTTCTTTTATAGCTTTAATAAACTTTTTCTTTAAATATCATTTGAATGACTGATCATATCTGACATGAATAATGTCTATACTGATGCTATGACTTATCAACCAGATATGATGGGTGGGCTCTACCTGTTCTTTTAACATGTTCATATTCTTGTGCACAACTTTCAATTTTTAAAACACATCTCTTTGCTGGAATTACATTTTTTTTAATCGTTCATGCAGATGGTTATTCCCACAGTATTATGATTTCTGCTTTTTGTCGAAGTGGGCATTTGGAAGAGGCAAAGCAGCTTGCAAGGGATTTCGAAGCTAGATATGACAAGTATGACTTGGTTATGTTAAATACCTTGCTTCGGGCCTACTGCAGAGGAGGAGAAATGGAAAGTGTAATGCAGATGCTGAGAAAGATGGATGAATTGACAATTTCTCCTGATTCCAACACTTTCCATATCTTAATCAAATATTACTGCAAGGAAAAATTATATCAGCTTGCATATAGGACAATGGTGGACATGCACCATAAAGGTCATCAACTGGATGAGGTAAGCTTCTTTTCAATTTATTCTCTGCTTGATGCCGAGATCCTGCATGCTTTATTAATTATTGCTAATTCAACATCTTTGTCAGTTATTTTGCACGTAAAAACATGGATATGAGTGAGTGTTTGGCACAACTGAATCTTTCTCTGTTCAATTAATAAATCCTATAATATACACCAAGGGAAAGGTAAATACATTTTTAGTATGAAATTGTTCAGTGATGTTGTCCTTCGGTACGTCAGTGCCGTGGAAGCTTCATACATGTCAATGTGATGTCATACTTGGTTGCCCGTCGCAATTTGATGTTAATGCTGTCTATTTCACTTGAAATAATACTTATTTAATACAACAAGGTGATCGTCAAGTAACAGTTTACAATATATGCTGAAACCTATAAATGTCTCGAGGCTTTTGTCGCCAAAGTTGCTAATTTTTTCCGAGTTTGAAGTTAATTTCTAATGAAGCCCAGCAGGGGCCAAGTATCTAAAGTTGTCTCTCTTTCCTTTTTCTTTTCTTGTTTTTTTTTTTTTTCTTTTCAATTTCCAAATTATTTCTTTCCAAATGAGTTGGTTATTTACTTATTTCTGATTAGTTTGGGATTTAGAGTTTAGCAAGTTTCTGTTCTCAGATATTTCTAATTACTGTCAGTAGGTAACTTATATATAGGGCTCTAAGGTTTGAGCTTCATTAGGAAACTTATAAATCTTTAGTGATTTTTGGAGAAAGCTGATGCGATGTTGCAATGTTGAATCCTTTCGCTTACATCCATGAACTTCCCTTTGGAAATTCCTTCTGAAGGGAACTGTACAAGATAGTTCAGAGGATCCTGGCATACATAGCATGACATAATTTGTACAGGTGATTTGAAGAACTTGACTCATAGCATCTCTTGAAGACCTGTATGATTTCCATGCTCTTGATTACTTCAAATTGAAGGAATGAAACTTTAAAAGTTTTGTACAATATCATTGTTTGCAGGAACTGGGTTCCTCATTAATTTTACACCTTGGAAAAGTTGGGGCCTCATCAGAAGCATTTTCTGTTTACAATATGTTAAGGTATAGCAAGAGAACGTTGTGCAGGGCCCTTCATGGCAAGATGTTAAACATCTTAGTTGCTGGAGGGCTTCTCAAAGATGCTTACGTAGTCGTGAAGGTATGCTAATTATGCTTTTTGAATCCTAATTTGTTTGTTATATAGTTTTGTGTTGGATTACCTTCTCAGATGTTATCATTTAATCAGGACAATGCAGAACAGATTTCTCGCACCTCATTGAAGAAGTTTGCGATTTCATTTATGAAATCAGGTAATATAAACTTGATAAATGACGTCGTGAAAGTTCTTCACAGTTCTCGCTATAAGATTGATCAGGTATGAGAATTTTTCATTTTTCAAGAAATTTTTAAGTGATTGTTGTTCATGTAAAAGTCCTTCATAAAGCAGGAAGAACATGTTTCCATGAGTCTATTGTTTACTAAGCCAATGCTGTACTTAATAATAGTATTGCAGTTAGGGTTTTTGATTTCCTTTCTAAAATTGTGATACCAACGGCTGAATTCCCCTTTCCCCTTCCTAGGAAAAAGAAAAAGGAACTCCCTTTCTTTACCCATTAGACATTTTTGTTTGCAGAAATTAAGTTGGGAGGCTGTTACATCATTAAATATCGTTGGTTGGTGAAACTCTTTTAACGTTTATTATTTTTATTTTCTCTTTACTTGATTCCCCATATACAGTTGGATAACAGAGGTATCTCTCCTGCAATTGCTTAGGTGTCAAAGCAAATCATACAAGTCAAATTGTTCATTCTCTCCAGTTTCTTTATTTTCTTCCCTACCTATTAATGATCCTGTCCATCTTACAGTAGCAAAGGACATATAATCTTCTCTTTTTATCACCTCGTCAATAAGCCACTATTATGCGTACATTTCGGTAGTATCAACTGGAGATCACAAACCTCTGAAGTGAAAACTTCTGTTAATTTATCGAGATTTTTGGTATATTGCAAAACTAAAGTCAGGGCCTTTTATGTCTGTTATTTCAGGAGGTATTTGGTATGGCAATATCACGTTATATAGGAGAACCTGAAAAGAAGGACCTTCTTCTACAGTTGCTGCAATGGATGACAGGCCAAGGTTATGTTGTGGACTCCTCATCGAGAAATCTAATCCTCAAGAATTCACACCTATTTGGCCGCCATCTTATTGCAGATATTTTATCCAAACAACATCGGATGTCAAAAGTATCGAAAACTCAGGAGATGAAGGGATAAAAGTACTAGCAAAGAACTCCATTTTGTTCTTAAACAGGTGTCGACACATTGCTTGGCAACCCTAAGAACAGGTACCAGTTTTTTTTTTTTTTTGATCAGAGAACAGGTACCAGGTTCGGATTCGAATTTCTTGCCAAACAACACAATATGAAAACATGTAGGGTTTCCATGTCACGATCAATCTTTTTTATTGAATTTCTATCTTGTGGAGTACCGATTGGGTATGATTTTTACAGTATGCTTAATGCAATTATCATCATCATCATCATGGCATTTTTTAGCTTCTTTCTAAAAGTACTAGACTTGTACACATACATATAAAAGTCAGTAGGGCGACTTCTCTTTACGACTTTCACATGTTCGTGGTGGTCTCTGTGCTTATTCCTCACCCATACTAGTGGTGTATTTATGCAAAGTAATTGTACTCCGATAGTCCCAACTACCAAAAAAAAAAAAAATGTACACTTCTTAAAGAATGGGTATACACTACTTTTGTTTACATGGTTCTTTACACTGCTCCCTAGGATACGAATGGAGATGATCGAAGTGTTAATTTTTGGTGATTCTCTATAATGAGGATATCATAAAATCATTCCATTCCAAAACTTATAACCCCATTATCCCTTGATGGCACGGTTCTCCGCCATTAACAAACTAAGATCTAGCTTATAATCAACCCAAAATTTGTAATACCAACCTTCCATAAGCATAATAGATGGACGAATGTAAACCTTATATGCATAAAAGGGATGTCAATGGATTAGGAAAACAATTGTTTTATTCGAAAGGATGCGCCATTTCACAATTCGAATACGTATCCGATTAGATAAGTTAATCCAATTATGAAACTATCCGAAATCTGGTAATATTAAATTTGATTTTATAGATATTAAGATATTTTTATATTATATTATATTATAATATATATACACAAGCCTCTCCACACGTGCTTCGCGCATGTGAGTTTGATGTCTAAATGTGCTATGTGCGTTTTTCCACACGTGCGTTTTGCGCGCGTGACAAACTCATTTTCCCCCGTCCACGGGAGTTGCCAAATTTTGTGGTGCACAAACAAATATAAGTCAAATGTAAGAATAAAATAGGTATTATGTGGACCCACTGGGGACGATACATGCACTGATGTTGATCTAGATGATGAATATATCATCGTCAAAAAACAAAAAAAATTAGCCCTTGGATCAACTCAATGCGATTCCTTTGACAATGTAAACCAAGTGTAAATAAATAGATTAGGTTAGGGCCTTAGGGATATAATTGGTATTTTAAGAACCTTACACACACACACACATATATATATATATA
>MVGT01003545.1:33366-56448 GCA_002174775.1 Macleaya cordata | reverse complement strand
CCGTGCAAGGCACATGGACTTCTTTTACAAAAAAAAAAATAAAAAATTTGATTTTTTTATTGGATACTTAGAAAATTTAGTTGTTTTAGAGCATCCACAATGCTAGCTATTTTTAAGAAATTGTCTAAAAACAAATTCGCAGTGGATTGTGTAAAAATGTATATTTACACTAGCAGGAGAGAGAGCTGTGCAAATATAGACAATTTGTAAAAACATTTACAAAATTAGCGGAGCAGATTCTGAGAACCTGCGAGTTGTTGAGCAGAGTCTGAGAAAAGGCTTGAAACCAGGCGGGGTTTGAAAATGAGCCTCTCACCCAAGCGGTCTCTCAAACTGAGCCTGGAAGTGGGCGGGGTCTCAAAGTCCGCCCACTTCTTAGGTGAAATGCTGGTTTGGGTTTTAAAAATATTGGAAACTTACAAAATAATATTAAAAACAGGTTTGCTTTTAAAAATGTTGGGCAAATTTTACTTTTTTTAAACGTATCAGTCAAATTACAAATTTACACAATCTTTGCATTGTGGATTAGTTTTGTAAGTCCCACATAAATTGTCTATTTTTATGTTTTACAAGAGAGTTTTACAAAGGCATGACTGTGGATGGTCTTAGAATTAGAATTTATATTTATAATGTAGGTTTGTTTAACCCACACCTAAGATAGAGGGTTTTGTTAACCCAATAATAGATAATAGATTGGACCATATGTTTATAATGTAGGTTTTTTTAACCCACAACTAAGAGAGAGAGAGTTTTGTTAACTCAAGGCTTCTCCAATAGTATATTATAATAGATGTAGGTTTTTTTAACCCACACTTAAGAGAGAGAGTTTTGAATAATGTAGGTTTTTTTAACCCACACTTAAGAGAGGTTTTTATTAACCCAAGGCTTCTCCTATAATATATTACTAGCCCCCATATCCCGTGCAAGGCACGGGGGCTTCTTTAAAAAAAAAAGATTTGAAATTTTTTATTAGATAATTAGAAAATTTAGTTGTTTTAGAATTTGAATTTATGTTTATAATGTAGGTTTTTTTAACCCATACCTAAGAGAGGATTTTGTTGACCCAATAATAAATAATAGATTATGCCATATGTTTATAATGTAGGTTTTTTTAAATTACACTTAAGAGAGAGGGTTTTGTTAACCCAAGGCTTCTTCTATAGTATAGTATATAATAGATAATAGATATAATAGATACGTAAACATACATATTATATATAGTTTTTATATATTACAATATTAATATATAATATATGTAATTTCTTATCGAATATTAATGGCTTATCGAATATTAATAGTGCAAATTCCTTAATATCTATATCTGTATCAAAAAATTCATATTATCCAAATCCAAAATTTTGAACAATATTCAAAAATTTAAATCGGTTTCAAAGTTCGACTATCTATTGACATCCCGATTGCATAATCGAAATGTATGGCAAGGGCGTGACAAACCTCAAAAGTTAAAAAAAAGTAGTCCACTATGCATCATCTTCCAATTCTACTACTTTTTTCTTTTTGAGGATGGCAAGGGTGTTAGAGAGAACACGTCAACAACCGAGCCAGGGAAGTACATACTCACCATTTAGGACATAGAGGATCAACCACAAACGCCCCTGCAAACATAATTACATGAATAAAGTCATGGTAACAACATGGCCTTGAGGTTCGATCTCACAACCTCCTCATGGGTACCACCAACTCCACTCTTGGTCTAATAAATTTTCGATTCTTTCTTTCTTCTTCCTCATTTTCTGTTTCCAACAGAAAAGTTGTTCCATTACTGTACTTGGCAGTTTTATCCATGACAATTGGAAACTGTCATTTGCATTTAGGCTCCATAATAAACTCATGGGATAAACCACTTGAACAACCCGGCTCCATGTAGTATGATTTTTTATAGACCTGGCAACGGATTAGGGTTAGGGTCGACCCAAGCCGAGTTGGCGGGTTAACGGGTCAATATTGCTCAACCCTAACCCTGACTCGTTTAATAAACGGGCCAGTTTTCCAAACCCTAACTTTAGGCGGGTTGACCCTAACGGGTTGGCGGGTTAACCCTAACTAAAATTTAAAAAATTTAAAGACCATTTACTACTCATTAATCATTATTTTAAACTTAAAACTCATTAATTAGATTAAAATTTGTCAAATTTATTAGTTGAAAGATTAAATTACTAACTAAAACTTAAAAATTAAAATTATTTATAAAAAAATGAAACTAAAGTGTTATTTTTTTAAAAAATTATAATTCACGGGTTGGCGGGTCACCCGCGGGTTGGGCGGATTGACCCTACTGACCCGCGGGTCCAAAAATGTCAACCCCAACTCTATCCATTTAGTTGGCAGGTCGGGTTATGGTCGACTTTGGCGAATCAGATTAAGGTCGGGTTGGCGGGCCGGGTCACCCATTGCCAGATCTAATTTTTTATTAAGGGACTGAACCTGTGCAACATGCGCGATATCAAGTCGCGTTGGGCTCAAAAATGGTCCGGACTTTGTGAACAGTAAGGCGGGGACGGATCGGGTCAGTTCAGGTTGACCCTAACGAATCAATCCATCATACATGCACTCCACACGTTGTGTGTTGTAAGAACCATAGTAACCAAAAACGCCCAAACATGCTGGCGCTCCCGCTCCCAAACCGCATTTTCGCCTTTTGGGAGCGGGAGCGCCTTCGATCCGCGGTTCGAGAATTTTCGGAGTGCGGTTCGTGAATTTTCGGAGCGTTGTTCCAGTTTTGGGAGCGCCTAATCAACAAAATATTTTCAAATGTCTATTTTTTTTTGGTTAAGTTTGTCCAAATGGACTAATATTTTGCATGTATGTTATTTATACTATTTGGATCATATTTTAAAAAAATTAGCTCAATCGGAGACTTATATCACTACAAACACTTAATTTAGACTTTATAGTGTGAATGAACGGCTGGCATTTAAAGTGATTTGTTTGGAGGGTTAGATATCTCTGATTGAGCTGATTTTTGGTGGACATCTTATAAATAATGATAATATTATATAAAAAAAATTAGCTGATTTGAAGACGTCTAACTTGTAAAAAAAATTTGTTCAAAAATAACCTTATTAAGTGCCCTTAAAGCACACGTTATATGGTTGTGTTTCTCACTTACTTTTTTGGACAGTAAAAATTCATTTTTTCCATAATAAAATATAATTAATATGAGAAACAATAAATTTTAGTTATTATATATATAGTATACTTTATAATTAACAAATACGAAAAAATAATATTTTTTTAAAAATAGAATATTATTACAAAAAATACTTAATAAAATTTAAAAATTATTTTACTAACTATTCAATGATTTTGTTAATAAAAATTTATTTAATAATCTAGTTAATCATAATCTAATCAATGGTAGTCAATTAAAACTTCAACTAAACTTCAACTACGTGTGAGTAAGTTAGGCGCTCCGAAAGCGCTCTGAGCCTTAGGCATTTTTAAATTTGGCGCTCCGACGCTCCCGCTCCCGCTCTCGCTCCCGCTCCCGCTCCGCGCTCTGGTTACTAAGGTAAGAACTAAAGTACTAGTAAAAATTTGTGTAGATTTTTGATCAAAATATTGTTAAAATGGTGTTTTTAGTCATTCCCCTTGGCCACTAAAACACTGTTCAAAGGGTCCAAAATTTCAGGAGTTGTTACTTTATCTAATCTGTAAGAAAAAATTATGAGCACTACATGTTTATTCATCAATAAATTCACACTTAGTTGAGAAGCCTTTGGGTTAACAAAATCATCTCTTAGATGTGGGTTAAAAAAACCTACATATGACCCAATTTATTATCTATTACTGGGTTAACAAAACTCTCTCTCTTAGGTGTAGGTTAAAAAAATCTACATTATAAAATAACTAAATTTTCTAATTATCTAATAAAAAAATTTAATTTTTTTTTAAAAGAAACCCCGCACAGGATATAAGGGCTAGTATTTTATTAATTTATAATATGGTAATATTACAAGTAAATCTTTTTTCTAAAGAGTATTATCTAAAGGACTAATCTAAAGAGTAATCTTTTTTCCGAGCATGCCAATCCAGAGTATGCCAATCCAGAGTTGTCTGAGGAAGGTCTTGAGTTCGAACCTTACTAAGTGGCTAGCAAGAATATGAATTTTATTTACGCAAAGCAGTAGCAAAAAGCTAAAACAGAACTTGCCTTCTTGAACTAGACTTCTAACTTGACAAGACATACACAAGGCCGTACCAACAAATTAGTTGTGCATTGTGATCTGCTGGTTTAGAGGAGGTAGGTTTTATTTTTCTTCCCTTTTTCCGTAGAGGACGAGGAGGTTGAGCCACCACCTCGTTTAGTAGCATCAGTTACTGATCCACCAGATGGTCTTTTCTTTTTCTCATGGATCATATCCCAAGATCACGGCATTTGGCAACAAGATCATAATAGCAAAACTTCCATCGTCAACTTCCGATTCAGAGGATGAGCCACGAATTGGTTTAGCTACCTAAACAAGACATGTAAACATGCATCAGCATAGTTTTAAAATTGCATATCGTATCGCGTATCGGAACCCCAAATTTAAGATATGCATATCGTATCGAATATCGTGTATCGTAAGATATGCATATAAAGTGCAAAATTAGATATGGGGTGTGAGTAAGTTGGGTGCAATTATGATATTTCTTTTTATAACACTAATGTAATTTTTTATAGACACTGGTGTTCAGGGGGGGTTTCTTAATTTTTTAAAACAAAGGAGGGTATATTTTTTTTAGTTAAGCAGAAATATCGCGATACAATATGCTCAAAATATTGCGATATTTTGAGATATCGCGATGCGTATCGCAAAATCTCGCGATATTTTGAAATGGTAGATATCGTTGAGTATCGTATCTTTTTTCAGGCGAGATTTAAAACTATGTGCATCAGTGTTATGATCAAAGCATGTAATACGTGATAACATAGCATGATTGTACCAAGACACCACATACAGCTGAAAAATCCAGGTTTTAAATAAGAATTAAATTGAAAGGAGGGAATGGTGAAGTTAAAATCTGGTCCATATGAGTAGGCCTAGGTCTTCCTGTTCCAACAAATCACCCTACTTATAGGGTCCCCTTTTCTGGAAAAATACACGATTTTTTTCTAATCAAATTTAAAATGTTCAATCCTACAAAACTTTGGATCTAAACAACTAACTATTACACTACCAGTGAGCAAGAAAGAATGGAAAAAAAAAAAAAAAAAAAAAAAAAAAAANACTGTTTTAGTAAAAAGGCAGCGACAGAAATACATCAACAAATGAAAAGAATAGTTGTAAACGAATCATTATAAACACAAGTTTAGTTCTCATAAGTTGGACTATACTAAGCATGGTAGTTTTCGCTCCTGAATTTCAACAATGACCATGTTATCCTGCCTTGCTCCTCATTAAGGGCTTTCCTATTTTAATATGCTTCATAGACGCTAGACTCAAATGAGGAACCAACTTAGACAAAGATTTGACTTGATACTTGTTGAATGAATACTAATAGGGGTCTAACTTAGCCATATAAGAGAAAAGGTGAAAGGTAATCATACCTTGCGCGCAAGCTTCTGCAACTTTTCCTGCTCAAATAAAAATAATTTAGACTGTTTTAGTAAAAAGGCAGCGACAGAAATACATCAACAAATGAAAAGAATAGTTGTAAACGAATCATTATAAACACAAGTTTAGTTCTCATAAGTTGGACTATACTAAGCATGGTAGTTTTCGCTCCTGAATTTAAACAATGACCATGTTATCCTGCCTTGCTCCTCATTAAGGGCTTTCCTATTTTAATATGCTTCATAGACGCTAGACTCAAATGAGGAACCAACTTAGACAAAGATTTGACTTGATACTTGTTGAATGAATACTAATAGGGGACTAACTTAGCCATATAAGAGAAAAGGTGAAAGGTAATCATACCTTGCGCGCAAGCTTCTGCAACTTTTCCTGCTCAAATAAAAATAATTTAGACTGTTTTAGTAGAAAGGCAGCGACAGAAATACATCAACAAATGAAAAGAATAATCATAAAAATACCTAAGACAACATATAAATTCAGGTGAGAAACAACTATTTAAGGAAAACTAAGCAACTAAAATTAGATGTAGGGAGGAAATATGGGGCTGGAGACTGGCAAGGATGTGAAACCGTGCAACTCCCCCCTCACCCTTTCTCTCTAGCCCCTCCAGAGAGGTGGTAATGACTTGTGTGAATCTCTTTCTCACTCTCTCTTTTCACTGTGTTTTCAGGTATTACAGTTGAACCAAGAGACTGGCTAAAAATTGAAATAATTTGAGAAACACGATGAAGAAAAAGAAGCAAACCCTAGCCCCAAATCCTTGATGAAATGGGGATAAAAATACCAAACTATCCCAAGACTTGAAGTCCTCAAATTCAAACCTCATTGTCACTAAATCTATCTACCAAACTACACAAATCAAACACCAAAAAAGAAAAAAAGGAATTCAATCTCAAACAAATCACAATCCAAGAACAAACCCTAAAATTTGGTAAAGAGGTCAAAGGATTAAAAAATGCACCTTAACGGAAACGCTTTCAGTAGATTTTCCCCACCGATCAAGGGTTCTGCCACCACTCAAGAGCCACCGAGATACGTGACATGCAACGGTTCTCATCGCCATGGTTTGCTTCCTCAGTATCAAACCTTACTCTGCAAAACAAGAAACAACAAGGATAAATATCATTATTTTTTCATAGACATATTCAGCTTATCTCAATATGAAAATAAATATCCCATGTAATCAGTATAAGCATTGAATATAAAAACCATACAAGTGATAACAAAGAAGTAGAGCAGTTCCAACAATTTTGTAGTAGCCAAAAATAACACAACTAATAACAACCCTACATGTGGCAACTCAATACAATTGATATCATATAGAGGTCATCAAGTGATCAACTCAACTCACCTCAGCTCAGCTAATCAGGTAAGCTCATCAGCTCAGCTTACCTGCTCAGCTCACCTGTTCAGCCGAACTACACAATTTGTCAGCTCAACTAAGTTCAGATAAGTGAGATTGAGTCCAACTTCGTACGTACGTTAGTCGACGTGACTTAGTCGTTCCGAAGAATTCGGGATTTTATCTGCCCAACAACGACTAGCTCAGCTGACCGGGTCAAGATCACGTGCTCCGGATATCTCGCGCATAAATCTCAACAGAAGTGGGAACTCATCTATAAATAGATGAGACACCTATGAGGTAAGGGCAACTGATCTACTCTACAACCTCCCTACTTGAACTCCCTACTAACTTGATCGTCGGAGTGCTAACCCTGCAGGTCTGCAGGCATTCTTCAACAAGTGGGAATAAGTTCATCACGTCAGATTGAAAGTATTTCGAGGAGAGTTCTCGATTGGATCCCCATCGTTCCCTCATTTTTCCACCTCACAAATTGGCGCCGTCTGTGGGAAAACGAGCAAGAAGCCTTGCTTTCCTACTGAGAAAATAACGATTGCAGTTTTGACCTGCCGTGCAGACTTGTCTTGTTGGTCTTACCCCATTGTACAAAGCCGTGCTAACCTGCCGCGCTGACCAGTCTTGCTTGTTTCACTCCATTGTAGCTAATCGTGCTGACCTGTCGAGCTGGCCTCTCCCCATTGTACATTTATACCTAGTTGTGCTAACAATCCAAATCATCAAACAAGAAGAGGTCTTCCATGCCGTGCTTATTGAAGGCATCTTGTCCAGCTTAGTTGCCTATTTTGCTTGCCTGAGCTATATATATAATACAAATTGTTCATCCGCCATGTACACTACTCATCCACAACGCATATTCATTATAGCGAAAAGGCAATGAAACTGATGCAGATAACAGTAAAGACTTTAAAGTGACATCGAACTGAAACCTTTCTCACAAACAAGAACACCCAGTTGATGTACGCACCTTATCAACTGGTCACTACAGTATACCTCCTAGCCGAGTTGCCCACGTCAACTAAGCAACGTCATTCTTGCTGATTACCTACCTTATAGTCACAACCTTTGATTGACCAAGGTGCACATGCCCATTGGAGAGGGGGTACAAAGCCTGCATAGCTGCAGCACTGAAACCCTCAGAAATGAGGTCTTCTCCTAACGGGTGGAGAAGTTCGAGTCTGCATAATTGCAGCACATAAATCCTCTCCGACGAGGTCTTCTCTTAAAGGGTGGAGAAGTTTAGGTCTGCATTACTGCAACAATGACACCCTCTACAATGAGGTCTTCTCCTAACGGGCAGAGAAGTTAATTAAGTCTGCATAGCTGCAGCATTTAAATATCCTCTAAAGTGAGGTCGTCTCCTAATGGGTCGAGAGGTAAAGTCTGCAGAGCTGCAACACCGAAACCCTCAGCAATGAGGTCTTCTCCTAACGGGCGGAGAAGTTCGAGTCCACATAGTTGCAGCATAGAAATTCTCTCCGATGAGGTCTTCTCCTAAAGGGTGGAGAAGTTTAAGTCTGCATTACTACAATAATGACACCTTCTACAATGAGGTATTCTCCCAAAGGGTGAAGAATGTTAAGTCTGCACCTCTGCAGCTAAAAAAACCCTTCTACAGGTCCTCTCCTAACGGGTGGAGAAATTACGTCTGCATAGCTTCAGCACCAAAAACCTTCAAGGATGAGGGTCTTCTCCTAATGGGTGGAAAAGTTCAAATCTGCATAGCTACAATACAGAGAACCTCTCCAACGAGGTCTTCTCCTAACAGGTGGAGAAATTAAGTCTGCGTAGCTGCAACACCGAAAACCTGCAGGGATGAGGTCTTCCTCAAACGGATGAGGAAGTCAAATCTGTACAGCTGCAACAATATACTTACCTTAAACAGACAAAACCAAGCTCATAGTCAGTTCATCTACTAAGGGGGTAGGTGTATTATTATCGAACATCTTACGTGCCTCAGGTCGGCAGGTAGGCAAGTAGGTAGGTCGTCAGGTCGGCTATTTCAAAGTTGCTGCGCACATGATATTAATGGAACACACAATATGCCTTCAAGTGGGCAAGTTGGCAGGTCTGCAAGATGTTAATTAGGATATATTACGGTATCTTATCATACATATTACACGTGCACCTCAGATCAGCAGGTTGTCAAGTCGGCACTAGCATACTTAATGCAAGATACTTGTGTTTCTCGGCGAGTCAATCAATTGAGAACTTGACTTGACTCACCGAGAAGGGGGTATTGTAGGAGCCAAAAATAACACAACTAATAACAACCCTACATGTGGCAACTCAATACAATTGATATCATATAGAGGTCATCAAGTGATCAACTCAACTCACCTCAGCTCAGCTAATCAGGTAAGCTCATCAGCTCAGCTTACCTGCTCAGCTCACCTGTTCAGCCGACCTACACAATTTGTCAGCTCAACTAAGTTCAGATAAGTGAGATTGAGTCCAACTTCGTACGTACGTTAGTCGACGTGACTTAGTCGTTCCGAAGAATTCGGGATTTTATCTGCCCAACAACGACTAGCTCAGCTGACCGGGTCAAGATCACGTGCTCCGGATATCTCGTGCATAAATCTCAACAGAAGTGGGAACTCATCTATAAATAGATGAGACACCTATGAGGTAAGGGCAACTGATCTACTCTACAACCTCCCTACTTGAACTCCCTACTAACTTGATCGTCGGAGTGCTAACCCTGCAGGTCTGCAGGCATTCTTCAACAAGTGGGAATAAGTTCATCACGTCAGATTGAAAGTATTTCGAGGAGAGTTCTCGATTGGATCCCCATCGTTCCCTCATTTTTCCACCTCACAAATTTCCTTTTCAGATTCATGTAGTGCCTTAGAAAATTCAACTAATCTAAAAGCATGCTAAACTTTCTCCACAGACATTAATATCAAACTATCCAACAGCATTAGTAGTTCACTAGCATCCTCTTTATACATATCTAAAGTTTAAGTGCAGAATCCTATATGCATGGAAATGTGTATTATATGGATCAAAACAAACTTACCATTAACTCCCCCTAACCAAATTTATTTTGATAAAGAAAACTAAGAATCAGACAAAATAACTCAAATTTCTAACAAATGCCCACTTTGATGCTTTTTTTTAACCTACTTTGATGCTTGTTAGCTACCTTTATTACAATGAACAACAACATAATATAGATTGAATAACATTGCGACAACAGAAACATCTCATTGGAATGAACAATAAGAACATATTTAATTAGGTTACTAATTTGTCCCAAATCCGAATTGGGAATAACTTATTGAACTCCCAAACTCTTTTGTTTGTAATTTGATTGTTCGATATGAAAAAACCCAGAAATCTTAAACTCAATCAAATCATGAATGAATTGATGAAACACGTATCACAAAAACCGCTAATATGTAAAAACCCAGAAATCTCAAACTCAATCAAATCATCCTACTTCCCTCCGTCTTTGCAGTAAAACCACCAACAAGATTAAAATCAATAAAATCTATAAAAGAAAAAGTAAAACAAACCCAGTTCCCAGATGGTAAAATCCAATTTCTAGACAAATCCATGAAAGAAAAAGAAAAAGAAAAAATCGAATACCAAGATGTTTCGTGCCTGCTCGGAGCTCAAAGATGCTTTGGGAAAACGTTTATTTGTCTAGAAAAACAAAGTTAACATGACTGATGAATGAAAAAAAAAAAAACCTTAACTAAAACATCAGGGGTTAGGGTTTTACACGATTACAGAAATCTATGGACAATAAAGGTTGAGAAGAAGAAAGCAAACCTTTAAAAAACTGTATCTGTTGCCGGTTGGTGGTGGAACACACGCCGGAGAGAACAAATCGTGTTCTGGCTCTGCAGGATTAGACTTAGGGTTAAAGGGAAAGAAGAGACGAGAAGAGAAGAGAAGAGAAAATAGGGTTGGGAGTTTGGAATCTTGGGATTGAAATATCAACAAGTCTATTTTTACACGGAGAGTTACAAAATCGGTTACAACATTTAATGCTTGATGACGAGGCCTGACAAACTTTCTGATTTTTTTCCAAGTTCAAATTTTTAGACAGGCCAAACCTGTTTTTGTCGGATGTGGGTCCGAAACCGGACCCAAAATTTTATAAATTTTTTTTCTATCTTAATGCGCGGAATCCCAAGCTTTTTTAACAATTGCAAAATCGTTGATCTGTTGATTTCAATCAACGGTTCAGATTAAAATCATCATAATTTTTTTTTCTATCTTAATGCGCGGAATCCCAAGCTTTTTTTAACAATTGCAAAATCGTTGATCTGTTGATTTCAATCAACAGTGAATTTTGGGCCTTACAAACTTGGGGAAGGCCCTCCCTGTTACATCATCAAAAAATAATTAGCTATACAAGAAGGAATATTGCCACTCCACCTCACCAAAAAATAGTATATAGCTATACAAAAAAGAATATAGTCAGACCAAAATAATTTCACTGATAATTTGCAGGTGATTTTGTCAAAAGTCAGCCCCACGATTAGCCTCCCAGTGCCTACGAACAAAAGTTATCTCACAAAAGGATTTACAAAGCTAGCACTTGTTGATGTCAGCCCCAAATAACCTCAGTCCAAGAGTATCATTTGGAGGCTGAGTGGAGTACCCTTGAACGGGATGCTGGATTACAGTTCCAAAATCGCAAGGCATGGCATTCATATCATNGTGCTATTAAAACCAAAGCCACTACATTTAAGATGCCAATTTAAGATTAAGAGGTGGTAGGTTTGAAAAATCCCTCGAGAAAATGTGCTAAAACCACTACAAAATTTCAGTGCTTTCCAAATTAAACTATTAATTAGACTTTAGCAAATCTATTGATAGAGAATTTTGGGCCTTACAAACTTGGGGAAGGCCCTCCTTGTTACATCATCAAAATATAATTAGCTATACAAGAAGGAATATTGCCACTCCACCTCACCAAAAAATAGTATATAGCTATACAAAAAGGAATATAGTCAGACCAGACCAAAACAATTTCACTGATAATTTGCAGCTGATTTTGTTAAAGTCATCCCCAAGATTAGCCTCCCAGTGCCTACGAACAAAAGTTATCTCATAAAAGGATTTACAAAGCTAGCACTTGTTGATGTCAACCCCAAATAACCTCAGTCCAAGAGTATCATTTGGAGCAGGCTGAGTGGAGTACCCTTGAACAGGATGCTGGATTACAGTTTCAAAATCACAAGGCATGGCATTCATATCATAAGAAGCATTCCAACATTGTGGGGCCGAATCCTATCACAGATATGCTACAATTAGTTATGCCAAAAAAAAAAGAAAAAGAATAACATTAATTTAAAAATATATTATTAGATTAAAAACTCATAACATAATAAATAACCGCCAATTATGCATTAATAATACTATTCTTACCTGCCCATCTCCACTAGGTGTACCATTGTTTTTATTTTTCTTTGATCTCTTCTTATGTATCTGAAAGATAAATTTAAAAAATACATATTTAGATTAAAAACGCCATGAAACAATAAAACAAATAAACAAACACCAATTATGCATAGGTTGAAACTACCTCACCTGCCCATCTCCTCTAGATGTACCCTTGTTTTTATTTTTCTTCAATCTCTTCTCAAGTTCGGATTGTAGTCTGCCCCCTCTAGGGCGGCCCTTTCGTTTAGTGGCTTCTGGATCTAGAGGTAAGTTTTTGCTTGTATCCCCTCCACAATCGATGATGTGCTGAGAATTCATGGGAGCATTGGATTTGGGAGTAGTGTTGTTGCTTCCAACTCTTGATCTTTTGATGGTCAATTTCTTCTTCTGATAGGCTACCCACTCCCTAACTTCATGAGAATCTTCTTCATCCAAGGACGCTAAGTCTGCAATTTCGATCAATTCAACACACATCTGATCATATCGTTTTTCCTCGGCAGTTGCAATCCAACCATCAAATTTGAGTTTGACCCTTGTGTGAGATCTCCTCACATCTTTCCTCCATCTACTCAGTATGTATTTATCTGGAAGCAACTCTACATCATTTTGCCTTAACACATAAATAGCATGCCTGCAAAGTATTCCTCTAAACTCAAACATATGACAACTACATTCAACTTCACATTCAGGTCTCTTAAACGAAACAGTAAAGATCAAATGAGTTAAAATTTTTGTTTTAACTTATCATATCCGCCCGCTTCAACAACAAATGAGTTAAAATTTTTGTTTGGTCGTATTCCCGATCTGTCATTTATGATAATTCTTCTTCTCAAAGACGCACTAATTTCTCTATTGCATCTAAACAAACGAGATTTTGACGGACTTGACAAATGATTATGAGTAAGAACGACTTGGCTAATCATCCATTTTTCATCTAGTTCGAATCTTGCCGTGATCTTAACCTTGCACCCAGTTTGGGTGTTCGGTCTAGGCTTCAAGCGATTGCTAAAAGTAGTATTTGTTTTTCCCCCCCGGGCACACGCAAACGTAACCCATCTTAAGACACCATCTTCATCCTTGTTTGTTGACCTTTTCCTAACAGGAAATCCTACTTGACGTGCATAAGTTTTGAAAAAATCATACAACTCTTCATGACTAGCAAACCGCATACCAACTTTCGGCTCAACTATTTCATTTTGGTCTTTCTTCAGTTCATGATCCACATCTACTACATCGTCCCCTAATATTTCCACATCTGATGATTCCACCTCCATTCCTATACATACATAATAATGCAGATTAAAACCTACAAAAATAAACAGATTAAAGCATTAGTTATGACATAAACATTCAAAAATCAAAATGCTCTTTTCTTGCTAATTATTTTGATTGAAATAATAACCTGGGTATTCTTAAGACGCTTGAAGGACTAAACAATACAGGATATAAAATCAGGATAATGCAAGTAAGCTCTAGTAGGATAATGCAAGCAAGTTCTGAATCTTCTAATTTTGGTGATTGGTACATGAGGCCTAGCAAACATGAGAAACAATTAAGCAAAAAACCTATAGAAAGGGAAAGTAACAAATTCTCATTCACGTAAGCAAACATAAGGTTTAGTTAGCACTCCCAAAACATTAAAGATTAACCATAAGATCGAACATTTTAACCTATAAATGAGAAGGGGAAATCAGAGAAGAATTAACAAAAAATCAGCTATGGAACCTTATCAATTGATCATATAAATGGTAATGGGAAACAAATTTTAACCTAAATTTAATGATGGGTCAATATCCTTCCTTTATAACCACCGTTGGAACATTAAACCCTAATATCCGAATTTATAAACAAAATCTATCATCCAAAGATCGATTGCAGTCCACAAACTACATAAAATTCCTATTAAAAAAAAGAAATTATGTCCTACCCTAATTCCTATAAAAAAAAATTATATATATCCTACCCTAATGAACTGAAAAAAAATCGGAATCCCCAAAACAAGAATTTATATATATCCAAGTATTATACATCAACAGGAGAGATGTTAGAGAGAGAAATAGAATTTAAGTCACCGAAGAAAATAAAGTACTGAGAATAGTATAAAAATAGATCATTACCTCTTTAATTTATAAGAGGGGAAAGAGGGATACCATATTTCAGAAAAAGCTTTGTTATTGAGAAAGATATTTCGCCGGCAAGATTCCGGTAGCAAATTCAACCGGCGGTGACGGAGAGAAGAAGAGAGGGAGCGCCGGAGGGAGCGCCGGAGTAGCCTAGGTTCTACCTCCTCTTCTTCTTTCTGTTCGATGTTTCTTTTCTTTTTTCTGTTATTTGTTTACAATATCAATCCAAGAAAAGAGAAAAAAATTAGGTTTGTTATTTGGACCGTTGGATTAAAGTTTTTCATCAGATGAAAACTATCAATTTTTGTGACTTGTATTTTACGGACAAACCCGACCCAAAACATTTCTAACCTAACTACAAATTAATTAAAGGTTTGATAAGACCAAACCTGCACTTTCTTTATCAGAAAGTTTGTCAGGCCTCGTCATCAAGCATTAAATGTTGTAATCGATTTTGTAACTCTCCGTGTAAAAATAGACTTGTTGTTGAAATATAACTAGCTTGAACCCGGGAAAGTTGTTAAAAATTTTGTTTTTAAAAAAAGAGCAAATTGTCTTTACCCCCTCAATTGCTAATTGAAAAATCACTTACCCCCCCTAAATCTTTCAAAAAATCACTTATCCCCTCACTATCTCCGTTAACGTTACTTGACCATCTATTTGGTCAACAACGCATCACGTGCTAGTCATGTGACCCATAAAAAGACGAAAATACCCTCCTTTGCTAGTAACCTAACCCAAGTGAAATAGTTAGGTTAACTGGGACACGTGCTTTCATCTCTTGTATTATTCTCATAAAACATCCAACGGTGCAAATGAGTTAATGGCTTCTTCTACTACTACACCACCACCACTACTACCATTGCCACCACCACACACCAGGAGCATCGTATATATTGCTTCTTAACCTGCTCCCATCACTGCTACCGTTAAATGGGTCCACCACCACCACTTCCAACCCTAACCTTATTTAAAAGGTTCTGATTCATCATCACCATCATCATCTTATAAGGGAAAGATTCAGTATGTTGCAGAGACATAAACCACTCCACTACCATTAATCTTCTCATCAATAACTATGTTGTTACATTGTCTGAAGAATCTGAACCTAACCCACTAGTGATTTTATTTTCCATCATCATAAACCACTTTTCCTAAACTAGAAACCACTTTTCCCATTAACCCTCTAGTAGTACCCTCCCAACCAAAAAAACCTTAGACACGTAAAGGCTCTGCAACTCTGAGAGAGAAAGGATAAGAGAGAGGGCGAGAGAACATGGTGAAGCAGATGTGATTCTTGCTGGAAAACGCCTCTACGCCACTAAGGCCTCCCTGCCACTCTGGTAAGATTCAATTTCTATCTTGACTGGTGCCATGGCGCGATGCTAAGGCCAAGAACTGCAACGACTGGATCAAGATGATGATGCTGATGAGGATTTACAAAGTGACAATGGAGTGAGAGTAGAGTTATCCGGTGGTCGTTGAGATTGGTGGGGGGTTTTGAAGTAATTGGATGAGGAATTGACCATCGGAAGTTGCAGAATTTGGCAGAAAAGATTGCATTTTTGTGGCCGAATTCTGGCAGAAGAAGCAATGATCCGCGGTGAGATTAACCGAATTTGCGTTTTTGTTCCCCAATTTTTTAGTTCTAGGTTTATCTCACTAGCTTCATCTTGTAATTGGGTATCCGAATTTTTAGGTTTCTTCTATGTATGTAATACCAAGGTGAGATTAACCATATGTATGTCTTGATTAAATCAGAATCTTCAAAATTTGAGTTCTTAAAATCTTACTAATTCTTGTGATTTTCATATCAATGAAACTAATGTACTGAAGAAAAACAATCTATTGTTAATTGGGGCAGTGGTGGCAAATTTTTTTAGTTTATTGAACCATTTTGCTTCATAAGATCATCTAGGCATCAACAATGGTGGCCGCGGTGGTGGTGGCATGTTGACGACGTTGGTGGCCATGGTAGTGGTGGGGGTGATGATGGTGGTGGTGCAGTGACATAAGAAGAAGAGGAGGAAGAAAAACGGGGTACATCTTAGCCGTGGGCTACCTCGAACACGATATGGCGTTCATCATCGGCCGATGAGCTCTTCGTTGGATCTGATATTCAGCTTCGAAGGAGCCAGGTGAGGGAAATGGCGTCCAAATGGGGTTGAAGCACTTCGTTGGAGTAAAACGTAGATAATGGCTTGCTTCTAATCGTGGCCGTCCATCCCACAGGTTTTGGGATGCTGCCACATCATTAGTTAACCCATTAACTTAGGTTGGGTTGGGTTGGGTTAGTTGGAGGGAAGGACATTTGGGTCTTTTTGTGCATCACATGACGTTCACGTAGGTGACTTTTGACCAATTGGACGGTCAAGTGACGGAAATGATAACAGTGGGGGGATAAGTGATTTTTCGAAACATTTGGGGGGGTAAGTGAACTTTCAATTAGCAATTGGGGGGTAAAGACAATTTGCTCTTTTTTTAAAAACAAAATTTAATGATGTAATATTTAGGTTACATAATACTCAGCCCAATTTAATGATGTAATATTTAGGTTACATAATACTCATATATATAGTCTCTCCATTCCTCAACTAATTTGCCTAACAAGGTTCTTATCCAATAGGAATTAGTGCAGGAGTAGAACTACTCTCATAACCTAGATTGGTTTATGGAGGTGGGACCCAAATCCCATACATGTGCGCTGATATGTTCTAACACTCCCTCTTTTGGTACCACCCTATTCAGATAAGGGACGGGATCTGGGAACTTCAAATCCATTATTATCTATATTGTATTACTATAACTGAAGCATGTGACGTGGCTTTGCTATAACTCCACATGACACTAACTTTTTAGAGTTCCACATCATCATCTAGACATCTACCCCAAATCCATATTAGTAGCGCCTTTCTCCATAAGTTTCTCATTATGTTGCTTAAAGTTTCCTTCTCTCACTAAATCTATCTCTTTGAATTTCTCCTCTGTCTATACTATATTACTATAGCTGAAGCGTCTGACGTGGCGCCTCATCTATCCACGTAGCATTCTCAACTCTCATAAAACCACGTCACAATAAAGCTTTTATGTCATTGTTTTAAGTCATAAATAACCATCCCATTTAATGACCTCCAATAAATGTAAGCTATTTTTTAGACATAAATTTCTTTCATATACACTCTCTATTACCTAATTGGATACATTTAATAACATATTATTGTATATTGACAACAATGTTAATATATTTAGAATCAATTTGAAATAAATAACATGTATAACCTTCTAATTCAAAACCTAATTTACATTTTTATATAATTTATCACTAGTTACTTCCTAAATAATTTCAGATTTAGGATATTTTTACCTTAAATGTACGCTATTTTTTAGGCATAAATTTATCTCTTATACACTATCTATTGCCTAATTGAATACATTTAATAACATATTATTGTATATTGACAATGATGTTAATTATTTGGAATCAATTTGAAATAAATATCATGTATAACCTTCTAATTCAAAACTTAATTTACATTTCTATATAATTTATCAATAATTATTTCTTAAACAATTTTAAATTTAGGATATTATTACCTTCACCAATTATTTCCTACAGTTTTCAAAATCCAAAGTTATTGCCTTCACTAATTAAATTAACTTTCTCTCCTACAATCACTAAATTTTTTTACCTTAGCAGTTTCAAAATTTAAAATTATTATATTCCTTAATTAGTATTAATTACCTTCACAGGCTTTATTACTTCCTAAATAATTTCAAATTTAGGTTATTTTTACCTTAAATGTACACTATTTTTTAGGCATAAATTCCTCTCATATACACTCTCTATTGTTTAATTGGATAAATTTAATAACATATTATTGTATATTGATAACAATGTTAATATATTTGAAATCAATTTGAAATAAATATCATGTATAACCTTCTAATTCAAAACTTAATTTACATTTCTATATAATTTATCACTAATTATTTCCTAAATAATTTTTAATTTAGGATATTATTACCTTCACTAATTATTTCCTAAGCAGTTTTTAAATTTCAAAGTTATTGCCTTCACTAATTAAATTAACTTTCTCTCCTACAATCACCAAATTTATTACCTTAGCAGTTTCAAAATTTAAAATTATTATATTCCTTAATTAGTATTAATTACCTTCACAGGCTTTATATATCTCTCCCACCATGCCTAGCTCTCTTTGCCAATTCAATTAAAACAAAATCTTATGGTGGTGAAGGATAAAAGAAGGGCTGTTAACTTTGGAGCTTTGATCTACATCACCAATTCACAAGAAATTATGATACAAATGGTGAAAGAATATTGTTTCATCATCAGGAAATCGACAAAGATATATACACTTTTGGATGTGGCTCTTCCTATTATATTTATGCCTAAAAATAAAGCAAAGAAGTATGAGAGGATTAGATAGATGATTTTAGTCTCTCAAAAATAGAGAAGCATACTATTAAAAGAAGAAGAAGTAGATGAACAAAGAAAAAAGTGGATATTGACGGCTTCTTTCTCTCTCTAAGATGTATATTATTTGTGAGTGTTAGTATTTTTTTCATGTCGTTTGTTATTTTATATCTTCTATATGTGAGCTATTTGTATATTTAATTTAAAAAATTAAGATAGCAAAGAAGTATGGGAAGATTAAATCTTCAATTTTTATCCTCAAGAAGAGAAAAAGCAAACAATTAAAAAGAAGAAGTTTATAAGTAGAAGAACAATGAAAAAGGGAGGGCATACGCAGTATCGATCTTTCTTGCTATGATGTAAATAATTTGTGAATGTTAGCATTTATTTTTATTTTTTTAATACCGTTTGTTATTTTATATTTGTATATATATACACGAGTTACCAGAATGCCAAAAATTTGAGTAGGAAACTACTAAGATCATCTGTTTTTTCTTTTGGATTTATGTTGTATGATTTATAAAGTGCCCCTTTTATAATTAACTTTGAACTAATATTTGGTAAGTTTAATTAGAAGTCTTAGAATTAATGAGATAACATATGAAGATTATCTACATCGCAAGAAGATCATCCTCACACCGTTGGTTCATATGTAGACCCTACATGAACTGTACAAAAAATATGTCTAAATAAGAAGCATGTCTTCTAAGTTTGAAATACACTTTAGTTAAAAACAATTTCCTAAATTTTATTTTTCATAAATATAAAATTAAAAAATATTTTGCTAATTAATATTAGTATGGCCATGGCTTATTCTCATTGAAACCAGCAAGGAAAAACAAACTTTATAATAAAAATAGAAAAAAGAAGAAAATAATATTATATTTTAAAGATTTTCAAGCATACACTAATTTAAAAAGGCAAATACGATGATAATATAGTAGCTATACCTACATCAGAATCAAATAATTGAAGAGGGTATCGCAATGAAGATGATCGAATGGCGGAATTCTAGTGATGATGTTCTCATCACCATGAAGATCTCCATCTTCAAAAATTAGCCCTTCAAAATCTTCTAACTCCACCAAAAGTGTAGTTGTAATCAACAATTAATAAACAAGGGTATATAAAATATGTCAATGCTTTGAGTGCTAATTTTAGGAAGTTAAAAATTTAAAACCGGAAGATCTTATATGAGGACGGTCTACATGTGGTGAGGAGAACATCTCTAATCAATCCATTTGATCAACTCTATGTGGATCCCATAAAATTTGATGTAATAATAGTGCACTATCATGTCATGTTTTTTTGTTCTAACATTAATATGTTTGTTCTAAAAAAAACACTTAATATGTTTATTTTGACATTAATATTTAAATTATATTTAAAGTTTTATACTATATATATCATGTTATATTATTTTTATTTTTATTATTTTTAAAGCGTTGCACATGCGTAGCAGGGCTTAAAAACTAGTCTATACTATATTACTATAGCTGAAGCGTCTGACGTGGTGCTTCTGCTACCCATGTGGCAGAGTGCCACATCATAAGAAGATCTCCATGTCACTATCCATAATTAATTCTAAAAAAATCTCATTTAATGACCTTTTAAACATATATTGATTTCCCCATTTAATTATTTCCATTAAAACTTTCTCAAATTCTAATAGAACCCTAAGAGAGAGAGAGAGAGAGAGAGAGAGAGAAATGAGTTTGATGATTTTTCGGAGCAAGTCCGATCTTACTCAAGTTCTAATAGTCGATCTCTTCTTTTTCAGTATTTTATAAAAAATTTAACCTGCAACTTCTTGTAAAAAAAACCCTAAAATAATGAAGTGTTGGAGAAGAAGGGGATATATTGAGGACTTTGGAGCCAAGTGGCCTGGATTCGATCACTTACTAAAAAAACGGCGGTAATATATTATTGTGGCTGCCCACATCTAGTAGGCAGCTGCCTATATGGGCAGCAGCCTATATGGGCTGCCTCATATTATATTATGGCAGCCCATGTGTATTTTTCATCCCTTACTCCTATAAATACCCCCCCATTTGTAACCATTTGAATATAAGTGAAAATCAAGTTGATTATGAGATATTAAGAGTGAATCTTTCCTTTACATGATATATATATTTACATACTAGTATTACACCATTTGGTTTCCTTAAATTGTGTAGTTTCATAACACGTTATCAGCACGATTGTTCTAAACCAAGTTTTCGGCGACAAGAGTGGGTTTTTGAAGATACAATCATCAAAGGTATAGTTGTTATTTTGATATTATAATTATGTCTAATTTAACTAAACTTGAATTTGAGGCTCTAGATCTTTCTGGAAATAATTACCTTTCATGGGTACTTGATGCTGAACTTAGCCTTCAAGCTAAGGACCTCGGAGATACTATAAAAGAAGGTAATATTGCGACCCTGCAGAGTCGTGCAACAGCTTTGATATTTCTCCGTCATCATCTTTGTGAGAGTTTAAAATCTGAATATTTAACTGTTAAAGATCCATTGACCCTTTGGAACAATTTAAACGATAGATATGATCACCTGAAGTTGGTCATACTCCCAAATGCTCAACACAGCTGGTTAAACCTGCGGTTGCAAGATTTTAAATCTGTGACAGAATATAACTCTGCTTTGTTTAAAATCACCTCACAACTGAAATTGTGTGGTGTGACTGTCACTGAAGAACAGTTGCTAGAGAAGACTTTCACAACTTTTCATGCCTCGAATGTGCTCCTGCAGCAGCAGTATCGAGAGCGTCGATTCAAGAAATATTCTGAATTAATATCGTGTCTTCTCGTAGCCGAACAAAATAACGAGTTATTATTAAGAAACCATGCAGCCCGTCCAACAGGTTCTGCATCACTGCCTGAAGCACATGCAACGTCTTTTTCTGGACGTAGATATGGGCGTGGTAAGAATGGTCGATATGGTAAACGAGGCGGTCATAATAATTTCAGACATGCACCGTACCACCGGAGGTGGGAAAATACGGATAAAAATAAATCGAACCACCAGAAGTGGAACGATACTGGATCGAATCACCAGAAGTTGAACGATACAGAAACGAAGCAAGAAAAAGGAAAAGGTTTGCAGAATAAACCTCGTAAAAATTATGAAGAAATCTGCTATCGTTGTGGTATGCATGGGCATTGGTCTCGTATTTGTCGAACTGCAAAACATCTTGCAGATCTTTACCAGTCTTCTATCAAAAAGCCTGAAGCTAAGGTTGAAATGAATTTCAGCTGTAACAGTGATCCTTTGGAGAATACCCACTTGGAATTATCTGATCCTTTTTATGATTTTGAAGGTGGTGACTTGGTTCAGTTTTTGGGTAATTAACATGTTTTCACCAAATAAAGTTTGTTGTATTTTATTTGATTTGCTTGTTAATGTTTGTACTTTCCTTTTATGATATGTATTTGCTTATTAATGTTTGTATTTTCTTTTTATCTATATATATCCATATGTATTGTGTGTGTGATCATTACTTTATTCTTATTATTTATTTTATTTGTACATGAAAGGATATGGAATGCAGAAGTAAAGGCATACCCAATCACATGATAGATGGTGAGGATATATGTCTAGTAGACAGTGCAACAACACACACAATTCTTCGTGACAATAAGTATTTTACAACCCTGAGATTACTTGAGGCTAATGTGACTACCATAATTGGTACGACTAGTTTGATTGAAGGCTCCGGTAGAGCCAGCATCATATTGCCAGGTGGTACAAAACTTCATATTAATGATGCATTATATTCATCCAAATCCAAAAGAAATCTCTTGAGTTTTAAAGATATCCGTTGTAATGGATACCACCTTGAGACAATCAATGAACATCATATAGAATACCTATGCATTACTTCAACTATCTCGTGCCAGAAACACATACTAGAAAAGCTACCAGCTCTTCCTTCTGGGTTGTATCATACAATAATTAGAATGGTTGAATCTTATGCCATCATGAACCAGAAGTTCAATGATCCAAAAGCATTTCTTCTCTGGCATGATCGACTTGGACATCCAGGGTCTACCATGATGGGTAGAATAATTCAGAACTCACAAGGACATCCACTACAGAACCAGAAGATTCTGTTGTCCAAAGATTTTACCTGTAATGCTTGTTCTTTAGGTAAGTTAATCCTCAAACCATCACAGACAAA